>JANHFX010000414.1:0-16582 GCA_027560015.1 Chloroceryle amazona | reverse complement strand
CCCGCTCTCGCCCTCCCCCCCGCTCCCCCCGCCCCCCCCCCCCTCTCCCCTCCCCCCCTCTCCTCTCCTCTCCTCTCCTCTCCTCTCCTCTCCTCTCTTCTCTTCTCTTCTTCTTCTCTTTTTTTTTTCCTTTTTCTTTTCTTTCTTTTCCTTGGCCTTAAATAAGGAAACTGGGTTGGTTGGAAAATAAAACTACTTTTATATAAGTAAGACTCTTGATAAACAGGTATTGGCCCCACACCTGCTATAGAAAGAGCAGCAGGAGTTCAGTGCAATGTGTTAACAGAAGCTTTCTTGTTCTGCCACTGACATTAGCTGGTTGGCTACAGAGAGATTCATAACTCCTAATTCAAACTGTTCAGATCAAGCGTGCTGCAGGGTCTCTTTTTTTCCTCTTTGAAGATCATAATCAGTCAATGAGAAAAAGTAGAAAAATAGAAGAGCCACAAGTTAATTTTTTCTTCTGGAAAGTTAGCTGTGATCCCTTGAAATCCCTCAGCATCTAGCTAGTCGGATTTTTCTCTCCTATTAAAACCCATTCACTGTAACAGGTTGCTATTTCCAACCTTGCTGGTCTGTGTGGGATGTGTCTCCAGCTCTGTGAGGATAGTGTTGGCTGGTACTGTACGAGGTTGTCAAAAACAGGCTGTACATTTGTATTTCCCAGCATTTTTTACTTTGATCTGGTTTTCAGGCTTGGAGCTTGCCAAAGTCTATCTCAGGTTATACAAACAGCACCTGTATCCCTGAAAGAAACACCTAGCTCAGCTGAGTTTTGTTATTGTTCCCTTCCCTCCTGTTAGTAATAGAGAGAAAAAGACACCAGTGAAGTTCTGTAGAAATCATGCTACAGAAAGAGTAATGAAGAAAAGAGATATTTTCTGCAATGGTTGCAGCTGGATTTCAGCTCCTTCTGGATCATCACACCTTTTCTCCCATCAAGCTAGGCAGTGCTAGGACCATCATGTAACTTGATCAGTATTCATAAGTGGAAAGGATAAACTGAGGTTTTCTGAGCCCTTGTCCCGTCCCGCTCTAGGATGAGTGACAAGACCCTTTGGAGAGGCTCTCTAGATCATGAGTCCATCATTCTCTGCCAGAGAAAGCCTGGGAGACATCTGCCTCCCTCTTGTGCTTCAGCAAAAGAGGGGTCCCAAAAGTGTCCCTCATTTCAAGAACGGAGGTGCATCATTCTATCAGCATGGATAGGCTGTTGGATACTGCAGGGTTTCCCCACAAGCTCTTGTTTTGCAACACTGTCAGTGCTTTGCACTTCCCTTTCTGTAAAGTACAGGGGTAACAACACTTTCACTGAGATGTCTCTGAGATACTCAACTACCATGGTCATGCTTTGATTAGATACATTTCTCCATGCAGAAATGTAGGAAAATATTAATTTTCCCACTGTGTTTCTCATGAAGATTTTGAGGGTTTCAAAAACTGGAAACAAAAGGGAAAAGGTCTGCATTTCTAAAGAATCCAAAATGGAAAAACACTCATCAGAAGTTTGCATGACCTACAATGCATGTCACAATGATCTTTTGCTTTTTAAATTACCACCTCTTTTCTCCAGCTTGCTAGGAATATTTAAATGTGAAACTGGTAGCTTAAATACTTTGTGAAAAATAAGCACATATGGCAGCAGCAACTCTAAAGATAACCCCTGCTATATTTTGGTGACATTTGCTGAATGACAGATTAAAAAAAATGCATTGGAAGAACTCACTTCTGCTTTTCATCACCACTTGGATTGTAGTGGAAATCAATGGACAATATTGCAGTGATGACACTTGGGGTCTACTTGTACGTAACCAAAAGTTTCCCCCAGCTTGACTTAAAAGTGCTATAGTCAACTTCAGGGCTAAATCAAACAATATTTGTTTGCTGTGTCTCTGACCATCTACAAACAGGCCCTGTTGGACCTTTGTTGTGGTCCAGTATGACCATTCCCATGCTCCTTTGTCTCTCTGTGCTCACCCTGAATACCCGGAGAGCAGAACATTTTCAACAGTCACTGCAGAATAGAAGACTTTTAAAATTAAGCTTAGAAATGCATAGAATCCTATTTAAGGGAGCTATAGGTTTGAAGATATGTACCCCAAATCAGGAATTTATTTATCCATTGTGTCTGGCTTTCATGAGAGCGAGGTTTCAGCAGACCCAGGTGCCTACAGATACTGAAAGAGGTGGAAAGTCACAACTATAATTGGGTGGTATGCTCTGCAATAGTAACCAGCATATGAGTCCATAGAGCTCTCTCTGACTGTACATGAAGCCCAGCTGCTGCTTCTCTGTGAGAAAACCCAGCCATTTTCATATTTCATCCTATAGCCCTTTTGGATTGCTCAAAGCAATCCCCAAAGCCACCATGTGTCTCACCTGAATAGAATCTCGAGATACCAGACCCACTAAACATCCCCTACATCAGCTGTATACATTTGTTTTGCACTTGTTTGCTGTCTCAAACCATCTCAACCAAAACCATGGGAGGCCCCCACAGCTTTCCCTTCCTCACACAGAAAGCCTTGGTGATTACAGAAACACCTTAGCCCTTTTGTTAAGGTTGTTAAAGGCTTCCAGAGGAAGCAAAAGCCTACAGCCAAGCTCTCTAACATTTTGGAACCCAAGGGAACACGCAGCAACATGGGGGCTGTTTGTATTTACACCATAGCTACCAGATCCTCCTTGGGCTTATGCCTCATGCCCTCTCCCTCTTGTTCTCACTCTGTTGTTTTGAAGGGTGGATGTGTACTTGGTAGCGGTGAACTGCTTTGTATGTTTCTTTAGCTCTGTCTCTATTAGTAGCTTCCGTCCACCCTTCCAGCCCAAAGCATGGAGACCTGGCAGCAAGGAGATCAAACAAACACAGCTGCTCTGGTGTCAGTCCCGCCGCCAGCCAGCTCGCCGCTCACCCGCTCCCTGAGCCCATGCAGCCAGGGTGCAGGTGGAAGCAGACAGCTTTGAGGTCGAGTTGTAAATACTCATAATTAGATGTGAGTTACATTTAATACCCATGACGGGGTCTGGTGGGAAACAGGTGGGGCAGAAAGCTGAAAGATGTACACTGGAAAAAATTCTCCTTACTCAACTTGGTCTCAAGCCCATGGAAGCGCATGGAAAGAATCCCCCAGACTTGTGATGGGCTCTGGACCAGGGTTCTGGGCAAAAGCAAGAGGAGTGCAATGGGAAAAGCTGCATATGCAGTATGGAACAGCAATTTTAGCAGCATTCCCCTTGGCAGGGAGAGTTAAAGGAGAAGGAGAGAAGGGATGAAATTAAAAATTAAAAGAAGAAGAAAAACAAATCACAAAACAACTGGAGGCCAGGGGGAAAAGTAGAGGAATGGTAATTTACATCTTAATTTCAAAGATACTCACACGCTCTATTTTGACACACCTTGCAGAAAGCAATAAAACGGCGTGGGTTGCAGAAATAAATGCTACAGCTCTCACGTTCTGAGTTCTTCTAATTTTTCTGGAGAGATTTCAGATATTTCTTACAATTTGACCTTTGAGCTGCTCAGAAGATTTACCGAGTGGCTCAAATGCAGTCAGTTTTGTAAAACTGATGTGTAGTATTAGCTAAAGGAGAGTGTTCTGGTGATGTGCAAGTAGGTCATGGAAAAAAGTGAACCAATAAGGTAATCAAACAAGAATGTAATCTGAATGGAGCCTTTTATATGAAGGTGAAGGGTTCAATATTTTCCATAATTCTGAAATATTGAAAAGCTTGTGTCAGAGACCCATTCTTGAAACCTTTTGATAAGCAGAGATGTTTACAAAGCTACCCAGGCTTCGGGCATTTGTCCTTGCACCTCTTAAAATGTTGGTCTTGGAAACTTGCTTGTAAGTACAAATACATGACTGGAAAACATAACTTTATTGTAACACACAAAACCTTGAGTTAATGCTTGTGTGATAGGGTTTCAGGCTTGCCAATGTTATCATTTCTATCTGGTTTGTTTTTGTTTTTGGTTTCTTTTTGTTTGTTTGGTTGGTTTGGTTTGTTTTTTTTTTAAAGCATATCATCTGCTTTTTGCTACCCCTGCCCTAATCTCCTGAACTGACATTTAAGTTTATCGACACTCCCCCTTATGGCATATGTGGGAGCAGAGCCTCAACTGATGTAAATTCACTTAGTAGTTTTGATACCTGGTGAAAATCTAACTGATTCTCCTTAATGGACACTGAGAAACATCCACAAAGACCTCACACTCAAGGGTTTACCTCAGCAATATTCAAGGCTGAATTTACAATTTTTCTTTCCAAGATGACTCATACATGTGAATTTATTTCTCATTTTTCATGACCAGTGTCATGTTTTCACTTGAACAGTCAGGTAAATCCTTCCTGGAAGTTTGCTTTGATATTTCAAATCCCTTTGATTTCTTTCCTTCTGATGCTTAACAGTTGCACTAATTCAATGAAGAAACAGAAGCAACATTCAGTGACCCAAACAACTCAGAATACACTACGCACACCAGGGAGTCAAGAGAAGCAAAAAGTGATGCATGGAGTAAACCACTTTTTTTTTGTCCTCCCATTTAAAATGATCCAATAATTTCGACATAATGACAAACAATGTGAAAATGACAGTCTATTCAGAAGCAGTTGGGAAACAAGGTAGCTATATAACTCGAAGTATTTCTAACCAGTATAGTCTCTGCTGGATTATGTTTTGCTTGTCCCTATGGAAGAACACCAAAGGGAAAACAAGGTAAAGCCATATCACACCCTCCTGCAACTGTTTCTTCCATTCAAAAGATACTCGTCTCCAATCACAAATGAATACCCTTTTGTGCTCTAGCAAGTGTCAGTCACTGAGAACATGTAATTCCCATTGATAAGCCAGATTCGGACACAGTTAAACATATTGCTTAATTGTGGTCAAGGTACATCCATTTTATTCCATTTTAATGATGATTTTTTTTCTAATGAGGTCAATGCCAGAGATCTCAAAGTCTTTCCTGGTTTGTAAAATATTTATGGTGGATTCTGCAGTGCCTACATCTGGACTATGGGTTGCAGTGAATCAGCAACTGCTGAGATAAATGCACAGCTAGCCTCAACAGTCAGTGAGACACTGTGGCATGTAGATTGGGTGCCAATTATTTGTCCCACTTGGCGAAAAATTCCGTTTTCAGCATTGCCAAAGGCTGACAGTCACTCTCCCTCTGTACCTAGACTTGGTCTCTCTCAAGATGGCCATGGGTTGAATCCCACTGGAGAAGTAACATTGTGTGTCTGCACCACTGAAAATGTTTTTCGTCAGGAAAACTTGCTTGGCCAGTGGCATGGCTGGAAAAATAAGTACTTGCTGGAAGACACCAGCATTGCATTAACACCAAAGAGCTGAAAATTTTCCTGACTAGCCTTCTCATGGTTTTTAGTCATCCCTTAAGCCAGGGAATGGAGACACATATGATAATTAAAGCAAAAAGATCTTTTTGAACCTTAAAAGATTTGAGTTTGACTGAATTTGAATTTTAGACAAAGGTTCACATGGGTTTTTGCTTCACCCAAGCCAGTTTATCCACCTTTCCTTTTCAGACAGGCTTAGATTTTAATCCTCAATACCTGTGAAGTTATTTATGCTAGCTTGTTTGTTTGTTTGTTTCCAATTAACTTTTAATTCATTTTTGGGTCTGAGCAGGATATTTATTTTTCAAAATGCTGGGTGTAACCATTTGTTCTCATTCAGAGCTGTTCAGGTCCATCATATCCAAAACAAACCCAACCTTTTATCATTCTTAGTGGTTTCTTGCAGATACAGGTCTCTGTTTCCCCACTGTTCCCCTGCTGAATGGGTTTGCAGGTACAGTGCAGTGCCACAGGCATGAAGTGGTTGGATTATTTGCTGGGATGTGATGTTTAGCCATCTGTAGTGCCTTGGGCATATACACCAGTTCTCCTTCCTTCTCTTCTGGCAGACAAAAGGGGCAAAAATATTGATGTGATTGTAATTCATGCCTACTCTACAGCCCTTCTGGAGTGCCAAAGCAAATGTCTGGTGGGAAAGAGAATGAGATCCATAGATTTCCAAGTCCTCAATCCCTAAGATTTAAAAGAGAATAGTTCCGGCTTGTGGTATTTTGGGGTTTCAATAGTGATGAAGAAGGGAGGTGTGCAATGTGTTTGTTTGCTTTCTATCTACTTGAATGGTTCTGCCATTTTCCCAAGAGTTGAAAGGATGATACTATCATAAAGATGACTACGAAGGCACACAAATTTCATATGCGCTGGCAAATGAAAGATTTGCTTCCAAACATTGGGTGTGTTCCCAAACTCTCCACACCTCCTGAATGCGGTCAGGAAACCTCGTAAGAGCCAACTCCACTGTAAATGGTCTGAATCCAGTTGGGCTACAAATACCATGAGAAGAAAGTTTCTCATGCCACAATGAATTTTTTTTTCCCATGTAGACAAAGCCTTTATTAATCTTTAAAGTGTTCCAGTTTTAATTTTAGGTCACAGTTGGGGCTGGTTCTTACCATGGCTCCTGTCCAGCAAAGCTCTTAAGCACATGCCTAATTCTAACCATTTAAAGTAACCTCATTGACTCCTATGGGATTGCTCACATGCTCAAAACTATGCAGATGTTTAAACTTCTGCTGCATTCTGCTGCATTGGGGCCTGCCTCCAAACTTGACTGTCCTTCTCTAGTCACAACAACAACTCAGTGTAAGAGAAACTGCTCCCGAACCCACCTTCAAAGTTTTGTCTGAAGGCATACTGGAAGGGCCAGACAACTGGCAGGCTTTGCATTAGTTTGCTCACCACAGTATAAATTACCTCTGATTTGCTTAATGACTGTTTGGAATCAGGATGTCTCAGTCCCGCTAATACAATGCCCCATGGGCAATAATCCTCTTTTTAGAAGAGTCACAGGCAAAGCACATTTTCAGCAGAATAAACCACTTCACATAACTCTAGGTGAACTATGTGCTGTGTAAGTACCCTGGCCCCAGTGAAGATCGCAAAAGCAAATCAGTGTGTGCTTGCTTTATATTCTTGTTTTTAAGGAGTGTGGTTTATTTCTCAGTAAAAATAACATTTCTTAATGAGGATGTATCAGCGAAAACATTGATTAACTGTGGCTTTTAACATCTTACTCAGAGAGGTATGAATTTAATTTGGCCTCATCCAACTAAGAAGAATTAGCATTAAGCTGTTTTATAACTCAATTCTCTTGGCTAGAGGACAAAATTAAAGGAATTATTTTTTTTAAAGGGAATGATTATAAAGGTGATTAAGTGCTGTCATGTTTGCTTGGGCTCCAAATACAAATTTTGTTTTAAAAACCACAAATACAGAAAAGGCAATTGTCAAAATGCTGAAGGCCCCAATTCATCATGTTGGTGTTGCTGTAAGCACTGATTCTCTGACTTGTCCTACATTAAAAAGTATCACAAAGCAACATGGCCAGTTAATGTGAAGTTCAAACAGATGGTATTCTATTTTTTTAGAGGTCTGACAAATGATGTTCAAGAGATGCAGGCTAGCTGACTTCAAAAAATACTTTTCTCACCTAGAAAAATCTTCCTTTCACATTTCTGTAGCATGCCTAACAAAATAGCCTGTACCAAAGTTCCTCGCCTGTGAAATGTGAAACTTCTGCAACTGTAAGGATCAGAACAAAAGTGAAAATCTAAATATGGCCTATTTTTTAATTAATGTTGCTTCTTGAAATATGTTTGGAATTTTTTAGTCACCAAAGCTTTTTAAATCAAAAACAGATTAAAAAAATGTCTGAGAGGTTAGAGAGTTCTGAACAGGAGTCCTTTCCCATTCTGAATGCTACTCCTGAGGAGCTGCTGGATGTACAGATTGGACATGGAAGCTGATGGACATTACCATTTTACAGAAAGACTCCCTGCTACTTGCCCTCACTTCCAGCTAAGGTCCCAATACGCAATGAAGAGCCGCCCCACTTCCTTCTCCTGGCCCTTCTGAATGCCCCTCTGGAAGCATCTGCTGTCAAACAGTGAAGCCATGTGATGTTTCCTTGTATGTTCTTGGAGCTGAACACTGCCAGCAGAACTTTTCCTGATGATTTGCAACTTGTCCAAGCTGTGCACACAACAAAATACAAGTGCATGCGTGTCTGGACTTGGAAACCTAGCCTGTGATGTTTTTGCTGGTGGGAATGGACTTTTTTCTTGTTCATGTCCATCTCTTTAGCCTTGGAACAACTTGGGAAAAAAGTGTTTTAAAAAGCAATGGCAGAAAGGCTGCTGAAGAGGGGTCTAAAGAAGAAGAGTCTGCTCAAACACAACAGGCTTCAGAGAGCCTGCAGCAGCAAGTGGGAAGGAGAAAGTAAGGGGTATAGAGATACTCCAAAATACTCCAGTTAAAAAATGGAAAGGATCGGAAGTCTAAGACTGCTCAGAGAAGAGGAAATACCTAAAGTACTTCTGGGAAAACAGCCACTGGAATCAAAATGTTTCCACTTTCAGAGGCCCCCAGGGCTGGCGGAACATGATCACACAGCACTGAGCAAAACCTGGAGCTTTTCAGGACAACTGTGCTTTGTTTGGTTGATATAAAAGGCTGAACACTGTAAAAAGTAACTGAAAGCAGTAGCATACTGAGGGACACATCCCATTTTCAAATGATTTATGCTTATTACTCAAGATCTATGACTAATTGAGAAAGCCATGTGATCTCAGATGAAGAAAAGTTTCTAGCCCTGCAGATCTTCTTACCAAGGCTAAAAATCCACCACCATTATTGATTTAATCCTTTCATCTCCAATGAAATATAAATATGGTGACTTCTAAGAACACATGCAATCCAGCTTGGAGGAACAATAAAGGTAAATAGTCTGATGGTTTATCAGAATTCACTAGATTGTTCTGATGTGGAATTGACCCCTTCCAGCTTCTCTGGCCCCAGGCAGAGGAGAAGGACGCTGGCAAAAAGCCCAAGAGTTGTGTGCTCTCCTCCCCGGAACACAAAGAAACGCAAAAAAGGCTTTGGCGAGCAAATACCCATCTGTGCCTGGAAGCGTCCACCTTGTGAAACAGGAGATAGTGGAGCATCAGTGCAAAAGCAGAGGTAATGAAGGTATGCAGCGTAGCTCCTGACACAGAAAGCTCTACAGATGTACCAATACTTGAGCTAATTATTCCTAATTAGGGTAGGCATGGAGCCATACTGTAGCACATTTGGAAGGAAATTAATAGCCCTGCACAGGCCAATAAGGTATGTCTTGCTGGTTTTAGGTGCAAGTGAAATAGAGGAATCTTTTTTTAGGTGGTGCTGTGCAGCTTGCAGTTAATTGTATAATGGCAGCTTGTCTCTACTAAGTGATTAACATGAAAAAAGCAGGGATGTGTATTAAAAACTTGAATTGGCAACTACAGAACCACAATTCCACCGCTGTCTGGGGACTTTTACAGTCTGTTGGAACTGCAGCCCAATAATTCAAGATTTCCCTAGCTTTACTCTGTTATTATCATTATTATCGCTATTTTTATATTACATATAGATCAGCATTTTGGAGCTATGCCATATACCCCCTGCAGCTGCTTCAAGCAACGACTACATCTGCTGCTGCCTTTGCAATGGCTGCTACCTCTTCCTATTCTTCCAGAAGTAATGGAAATTAGTCCCCTGTGTAACACACACCTACTCCAGCCTCCTTCCAGCATGTTCACGTGCTAGTTTTCTCACTCTTTTGTCTTCCACCAGGAACAGTGCTGGTCCCTCTGGGAGCTTCCTGGTTATGTCAAACCAAGAGAGATACCAGAGCAGTAAATTGGTATACTGGATACATTTACACAGTTTATCTATTTTCACATGTAAATATTCATGAGGCAATTCCTAACCTCATGGAAGCTACTGATAAATATACCCTTGTCTCACTGGAAGAACTATAGTGGTGTTCTCCCTGCAGCTCCTCAGCCCATTTATTTGAAGGCTAATCCATCCCTTCAGGACCATGACCACAAGGCAACACCCACAGCCAAAACATAATATTCCATAAGATCCACAGCATTCAATGTTATTGGAATGGATGGTTGAAAGAATGATTTATAACATGAAATACTGCATTTACCAGTTGTTTTTATGTATATGTATGTATATTTACATACATAACTATTTATACACATATAAATGTACATATATACACACTTATATATGGCATACAGAGTTGTATTAGTTACCTGAATCCACTTGACACTTTAATATTGCAATAAGGAGTCAACAACAACATACCAAAACATGTAGCTAGTTAAGCAAATCTCATCACTATTTTTCACAGAATAGAAATTCGTAATGTCTGCTTCAGGTTTTCTACCCTCAAAATAAGTGTCCCCTTGACCCAAAGATTTTTTTGTTGTTTGTGTGTTTTCATTTGGCTTTTTGACTGCTGAGAAGTGGTCCACTATAGCTGATTTTTAAATTTCAATCTAGGTTCCCAGTAGTATGAAGATGTGGTTTGGGTTTTGTGATAGAAACTTCTTCTAGAAAGGAATCTCTGAAGTCAAAAAGCTTTTCTTTTCTACATAAGTAATTTTCCTCTATTAAAAATGGAAATTTTATGTGAATAAATAATGTGACCAGTATCTTTTTGATTGTACATTATAACAGTAGCTTAAACTCCAGGAGAAAATGTTTCACACAACACACCAAAGGAATAAGATAGTAAGACAAGCTTTATAGCTTCTTCCCATGCATCTATGTGGCTCCCCAGTACAGAGACTAATCCCTAATTTTGGAGGGGGGATTTCTATGGAGATTTGCCATGGGAATCTTTATAACCTCTGAGGTTCTGCAGACACGTTGGCTGATGCTCTAGGGTGAAGAGACGGGAGCAAGAAAGGATTGCTGCAGCAGAACTACAAGACCATCAACAGTGTCATTTGAATGTCCCTAGGGTTCAAATCATGGCCTTTCAATCTGAGAGGGGTTTTGCTATGCACAAGTCTTATTAATCATGTTGGCACAGTTGTTTTGCAAATACACAGTGTATTTCGTGTGTCTTTTCTGAGTGTGCATGCTTAGCAACTCGAGCTTCTCATATCTGCTGATCATTCAAGGAGTCATAGCAAATTGCTTAAGTAGTCACCTACAGTTAGTCTGGACTTGCAACATGGGCAAGCCTGACTCCCCAAATATGCCATGCATCCAGGTTTGCCTTCAACAAGGAATTATATTATTCAGACACTAATTGGGCACAGAGGATAAGCTGGAGGACATTATTGATGGGAAGGGCCTAAAGGGAAGTTACAGAGGAAAGCCCTGCAGTGGCATAAGAAGATAAAGGAGAAGCCCTACAGGAATAACATGCAGAGGAGGACCTCCAAGCCCTGACAGGAAGGTTGAGGGGCCATTTTAGTCTGATAAACACATAGTTCCATATGGAATTACAAGAAACAAACAATGCTGATAGAAGTCAGTGTTGATTATCACTAAGGAAATGCACAGTGACGGCCAAAGAGGTTTATTGTCATCCTACTTACCTAACACTGTCCTCACACTGTGTTTTTCTGTGGCTGGACGCACGGATTGCACTGGGAGAGTTACAAGAGTGAAGGATGCTATTGGAGGCCTATAGTTTCAGCTGTAGTTCCTGTTCTGATGTAAGTCAGGTGTGGTTTAGTTAACTCCTGTAACCAGATGATTATATCTACCCATAAGTTTTCCCAAAGTGACCATCTTCCCCAGATGTTTCAGTTTTGAAGGATCTTATTTTAAGGGGCCTGATTTTCACTGTGTAAACTTTTGGTTCTTCTAAGACTTCTCAGCTTCTCAATATCTGAAAGAATCAGAAGTGGCCCTTCCACTGGTCCCTTGGGAAAATCCTCACTTTAAATTTTTCCCTTTCCTCTGTGTTTCTGTCCTTCATTCCTGAAAGCTGAGCAGGTGCCCATGCTCTTGTGCCTCCAGTCCTGGCGCTCCCCCAAGCATGGTCACCAGGACCCTACACAAGGGATGTGGTTACATGATCCCTTTTCTGTACGAGAGCAGAAATGGACTTTAAGGACAATCTGGGTTGGATCAGCAGCCAGACATGCACCACTCAGAGGGTTTTCTGTGACTCCAAACACTGAGCAGTGTAAATTTGAGAAACTGCAAGCATCAGAATTATGAACTCTAAGACTGACACCTTTTACATCAAATTCCTGCTTCCCAACATACACTGCCTTTCCTTGTTTTATTTATTTCAATCAAGGTCTTCATAATGCGCAATAACGCAAAAAAAAATTTAATTGCAGTTAAATGATACGCAAGAAGAAAAACACTGGACTAGGTATAAACCATGTTTCCTGATCCAGGAACCTTGTCCACTCAAGTACAGAGGCAGCTCATTGCAGCAGGGATAATCTATTTGTGCTTGTCTATCTGAGATTTGTAAAGCAACCTGGGAGTTCCTGATTAAATGAATGAGAAATCTTTGTTTAATCTTCTCTTGATCTTTCAAAACCTACCCTTAATAAATCCCAATAATAATATTACTGTGTACACTTACAAATTAATTTTCTGGGCAGCAGATTAACATAAAAGTTAAATGCTATGTTATCTGCTGTTACTATCTAGATTGGTACCTATGTCATATTGCTCTAATATCTGGCCTATATTAATGTAATATCCACACATTGCTGCTTCTTTATAAACACATATTTATCCATTCATGCAAATACTCTGACAAAGGCTTTCATATTAATCTCTTCCATTATATTTAGTGAGGACCTATAAAAATGAATTTAAAAGACTCATTTTTCTACCGTTAGGAAGATTCCTTCTTCCTATCGTTTTCAATCAAGGTTATAATTAAAGACACTGGCTGCTGTGGCCTGTATAGATAATTGCAATATATGATCAAGGATTGTAAGCACCAGGATAAATGCATTATCACATTGACTAATTATCGTGTTATCTGACTGACAGGAGGCTGTTTTATCTCTTTCTAGAGATGAAGGACATATCTGACAGACACCAGGACTTTGCTTTGATGTCAGATTTGTATATGAAAGAATCAAAGACTCAAATCCTTTCCAAAATGGTTCCAATGTGGTTTAATCCTGCCAGACAATTCCCTGCCTCACTGCCAGAGCCTGCTTTGAAGTGGCATTGCACAGCGCGTGCTGCTGGTGCATATTCCCAAGAGCTGGAGTGCCTGGTGTATCCCCACATGCTGAGCAGAAGGCCCATGCCCTCTGTCCTGCGCACCCACCCCCTCATTTGCAAGATCACAGGGCGGAGAAGGGATGTGGTGTGGCTGGCAAGCGGGGAGGGCTGGAGAAACATGGGCTAAAGTGACATCCCCAGCACACGTCTGGGGCATGCGGCCCAGCACTTCCTGTGTTTGGCCATGCTCATTGTCAACGCTTTCTACAGGAGCACAACCAACTTGGGTTCATCATGTCATTGCTGCCAGCAACCCAGTAAGTGCATATCCAGCATCTTCTCCACAGCTGGGACCTCCACATCCCTGCTGAGAGCTTGCATGGAAGTAACTATAGCCATTGGTTACACAGGAATACAAAATTCACAACCTTTCCCCCTTTCCACCACTGCATCACCTGGCTATGTACCCCACCAGAGCATTTCTCCATTGCATTAGTGATAACAGTGAAGTGCTGCTAAATGTCAGAGTAACAAGAGAAAACTGGGACTGAAGGAGACTTGGAGGGGGCACCAATGGTGCGACAGGCAGAGGCGGAACAGGCTAAAAAGGAGGGAGGAGCACAGAAGTGTTGACCATAGAAGAATAAACAAAAGTGTCACCTCCTGCATATTCCCAGTGGCTTGAGACCTTTCATCCCACCATTCTTGGCTCAGCAGAGACCTGTGGATTGCTCTCCCCTGTCAAGCGCTTTGTTGCTCACCGCTGCTTATCTCCCCAGTGACCTCCTGCTGCTCCACTTCAGACAGTCAAGTGGATCAAGCCCATGCAATAGCACAAAGATTAATTTTGTCCCCTCTGTGCATGTTCATTATGATATAACCTCTAATTATATGAACCATTTTTCTTTAAGCAGTTTTGTTCCTGGAGTGTCTGATTGTCGACTTCAGCCTACTGTGCTAAAAACAACCCGGTATCCCTATACAGGAGGAAAAGCCTCAAAGACTGCTGTGTCAACAAATCATTTCAGAAATAGTTTTCATCATTTGAGTAACTGCATAATTATGATAAGATAATGAACCTGGTTTTTACTATTTCCAGCTTCCTGGAAATAGAAATCATGACAGGAGCCTGGAACTAGTTTCAATTAATTTCTGTGGTATAGGAATGAGCAGATAGTTTTGTTGTCAGGGGTTTTGTTATTTGATTTGGTTCATTTCATCCTTAGTGCATTCTTCACATACCCTCTGGCCATTTATCAGTCATAGTAGAGAAGGATGAATCTCGTGTAGTTCAGGAAAGTCCTAAGTCTGAAGCACATAACTTTACAAATGAAATCTTTTTCCAGTGTGGGGTTTGTTTGTATATTTAAACTTACAGGTTTTTAGAAGTATAATGAACTAACTGTCCTGATGCATACCCAAGACCTCACAATTGCCCCTTGAATGCTCAAGTCCCTGCTTCCCTGCATAAAACCCAGACAGAAAAACCCATTTCTAGAAGCAGGAAGAAGGAGCCATTTCAGCAGTGGGGGCACCTCCCCAGATGGAAAGATAAATTCCCTCACACCACCCAGGCAACCTGCAGGGTAGATATGAAAAGATTTTATTTCTGAGTTTCAGACTAGGTCTATATGTCAAAGATCTTCCACTTCCTCTGTTTTCCTGCTGTTTTAACTAATGTATGATATTTTAACAATCAGACTTGGAATTCCTGCCTGATTTCTCTTTGCATCTCTGTTTTTTTGACGTTGAGAGATACCAGCATCATTTACAAGATGTGTACTTGTGTACCAAACCTAGTGTCTCTTCAACAATTGCCTGTTTTCAAAGATATGGGTGAAAGACTCCTGTTTTTTATGCTGCCATAGCTGATTTGTGGTCACTTGATGACTAAGACCCAGAGTTGTTCTGGGTACCTAGCTCAGACTATAAGGAACAAACCAACCAAGCATCTTTAGGGACCAGAGGCATTTTTTTTGTGATACAACAGCTGTGAACAAACAGACTTGGAAGAGAAGTTGCAGAAAAAAAAAACTATGGATCTGCTTACTGTAACTGATACTTCTCCCTCTGTCTCCACACTTGAGAAAGCATCCACGAGATCTTCTTCTCTTGTAGGTGCAGCTATATAGGAAGCTTGTACTACTATGTTCTTCCCCCCAGCACAACAAAAACTGTTATCATCTCTCTATGGACCCTAGGAAGCAGATAGCTGCTGTTGGGCTTTTCCAGTGAGTGTCTTCAAGCCCCAAAGAAACCTTCTTCCAAACTGTTTTATTTCCCAAAACCCCTGTTTGGCCATAAGCAATATCCTGCCATTGACACAGAAGTACCTTCAAACACATCTGGGAGTAAAAACACAACAGCAAATGCCTACATGTGTGTATAACAATCAAACTGAACTGTGTGTCTTAAAATTGTTATGGGTAACCTCATAGTTACCAGATCAGCACAATAACAACCTGACGAAGGCGTATCAACAAAGGCAGAGAAGAGACTTTGTATTTTGATGTCATCAAAGTACAGCTTCCATTACTTTAAATTGCACTTATACAACTTGTTGGACATCAGCAACCCTAGGAAGGCTGCAAGTGTTTTATTGTCCCTTGCACTTCTAGAAATAAAAGCACGTTTTAACCAAATTATTACACTGTTGAACTCTTCATATAGGACCTTGTCTTTCAAAGCAAAATGGAAATAAACGGAGAAACAATCAACACAATTATTTATAGATATATATGTATACACACCCACTTATATGCATGAAGGTGTTAATTATGTGATAAACTCAAACTGTCTTTATTGTTATATGATCTGCAAATGTGATTGCTTTCTGCTGACAGACATTCATTGTTCCCAATCTAATTTTAAAAGTTTTGTTTACTATGTGAGAGGAATCTTTTTAGTATCTTGTCTATTCTGACAGACAGCCCTCTGGAATTCCTGGGTGCAGTGCAGACATACTAAATTGATTTCAACGGAAGGTGGATATTAGCAATATGGTAACATTGAAGAAAAAGTCCTTTAAGTAGTTCAGGACTGAGTGAACCCCCAAAGCTTTCATTAAGGTTTTGTGGGAAACCACATCACTCATTTAATAGTTGAATGGGAACAATGCAAAGCCAAACTTTTTCTAACCATGAGATAAACTGGAACAGTTATCAGCCACAGATTGTAGGAGAATTCCTATACACACTATAAATGCTTCACTCCATTAGGAGACTCTCTGGCTTCAGCTCAGCCATTTGCAGAATAAAATTATACTTACTATTGGTAAGGTTGTCAAAACCTCAGAAGCCTTACTTAGTGTTATAGGTGCCCAAAATTTTCTCATTTAAATTTTTCTTTCTTTTATATAGAAATGGCTTTTCCATATGAGCACTCTCCTCCCATTGAAGGTATAGCATAGATCTGTCTGAATAGATTTTTTTAATTACTAAAAAAAGCAAGAAAAGAATTTTCTTCAAAAAAAAATAAAAGAAGAAAATAAATTGAAAGCATCCAAG
>JANHFX010000413.1:0-60175 GCA_027560015.1 Chloroceryle amazona | reverse complement strand
TCTCCTCTCCTCTCCTCTCCTCTCCTCTCCTCTCCTCTCCTCTCCTCTCCTCTCCTCTCCTCTCCTCTCCCCTCCCCCCTTTTTTTTAAGAACATATTGAATTCTTACTCTATTTTTGAGGGAATAGTAGAGAATTAAGGATAGAACTGCATTTCAGCCTTAGAAAATGCGGTGTTCTGTCTCTAGTTGACTGGGTTCTTATCATAGATCTATTTAAATTGCCTGCTATATATTAAACCTCTTTTGTTTAAAATGTTTTTGTTTGCTTCATTCAACTTTATATGCATTCTCAAAGCCTAACTTATTTCACTTTCTATTTGACGTAGTTATTAGTTGAAGTGTATATTTAGCAAAAAGGGAGAAATACATAATTTATTAGGATAAATATGACAAATATTATGTTGTTGCATAATGATCCAGAACCTTGAATAAGCATTTTTAAAAAATGTTGTCTAAACTAAGTTTATTATTTCAATGGGCAGTTTTATACATTATAACTTGAGAGCAAAGAAGTTAAAATTAAAATGAAGGAAGCTTGGCAAGGTGATACAGAATGCAGGAACTTAAAAGCCCAGCTATTATGAATAAAAGGTCTAGCTTTTCATTTTCCAGATGAACTTGATGGAGTTAAGATTTAGACTAAAGTCAGTTTAGCTCCATTGTTTCTAGTGGAATTATAGTGATTGTCACTATGGGAACTTCACATGACTGAAACTTGGTGTATTCCCATTCTCTGCACTTGTTCCTCTTCTAGTTAGTTGATCTTTAACCTATGAAGTCCTTTGGTGTAAGATAAATATGTGATATTAATCAGTGGGATTTGCATCAGAGAGGTGTATTACATGATTTGTTTATGCAAATAACACAAGAAATGAACACTCCAAGGGCAAACAGTAAAGAATATTTGAAGGGACCTTTTAAGATCAATGTGAAATGCTGTTTAATAAAATAATGCCATGTGACTTTTAGCACTAGATTAATCAAAAATTTAACGTATTTTAATCAGAAAGAAGGAACAAATAGCATTTCTATTTAGTGTTTGTGGGTAGGAATCATATTTCTGCTGTTAGACTTCAAACCACAGTTGTAAATAATTGTCCACTATCATTTGAGAATGTCCAGGTGCCTAATAAATGTGTGTGTTCAGATCAAGAGTTACCACCTCCATAGTGCAAGCAACCTAGGATAGAAAGGATGATCGTGCTATAATTTCTTTGAATTGGAGCAGCTAAGGCAGGGAGAGATATTCTCTTTCCTGGAAGATGCTGCCACAAAGCAAAATTGAATATAGTGCCATGGACTGGCTTCAGATACTGAAGGAACATCCATCATGTCCCTACAATTTGTGTTGCAGGGGAACAAATGTTCTCAGATGGCTTAAATGTCTAATTTATCTACCCTGGGATTTGTAGCACACTGCTGCAAGGCACTGGGGCTGGTATTCATTATGATCCCAGTGAAAAGGTCACTCAGGTTTGGTAAGATATTGCTTAAAATACCATTTATTGGAGCTAACACTGTAGGGAAAAAGAGGATAGTATGGATAATCTCACATGCCTTCAGATGTAGGGAACAATTGTGTATCATCAGACAGACCTTCATCCAGGGAACAGTATATAGTGCAGATTCCATCTGTTGGATGGCATTTTGGTCTTTAAGCTCTTATAGGATATTCTTAGAAAAGAACAATTCTATTAATCATTTCTAGTGTCACACAGAAGGATGTTCACATGAGACCATACTGCTTCATTTTAAGATAAATACAAGGACACACAGGTGGTGTATTTGCTGATGCAAATGGCAACTGCCTACAGGCTCCTTCGTTACTATTATGAGCCAAGTGTACGCTACAGCCAAGGGATGCACAAAACACAACACAGCTCTGAAGACCAGGCTACATGTGCATCATAATAGAACATGGCACAGCATAGGTCTGTACCTTCTCAGGTAAACTGTTATGCGGATCATTGTTCAGAGAACAACAGTCTTTTCAGTTATGGTCATTACTGGGTTACCTAAAATGATTTTACTATTATCTGCTGTGCTTGTCATTCTCAAAACAAATGCTTTAAATGCTCAGATGGCAAATAATACTCTATGTCTGCAACCCAGTGACCTAAGCTCTCTGTTTAGTGTATTCCATCTGTATTCTACCATGGAGATAATGTACTGCACCAATTAGAGAATACACTAAAGAACTAAGCTGAAAAAGGAAATACGGGCAGACTTTACCGGTCCTTTCTGTCTACTGCTGTAAACTTCCTATAGGCAGATAATAGTCCTGACTGCAATATACACATGAATGAAAATTTTCTCTTCCTTGGTTTCCATTAGTCTCATGTTGATGTCTAATAACAGCCCCATGCTCTGCATCAAAAAGTCTCATAACTAGTCCAAATAGTAATTAATTATCATTCCAAAATATCCCTGCATTAGTTGGTAGACAGTTTTTTTCACTTAGTGTTCTGTGGCACCAACCTCTACCGTTTAATTTTATATTGTGATAAAATTTCCCCTTCTATTTTGTCAAGCAGCCTGTATGTCTTGTTATCATAGTATATTTCAGGGATGACAGCACTTTAAAATCTAAATTCTCTAGAGTATTTACTGGTGTACATGTTCCTATTTCATGTTTTGATTTATCTGTGAAGAAAATAATTGTAGTTCATTCTGTCTTGATTCTTACCTTCGCATCTCCAGAACAGTTTACTATTATCCTTCTTCTAACAAACTTCTCATTTATCTCTCTGAAAAGAGGTACCAATATAGTTTATTGCAACACATTACAACTTGGATGTCTACACATGACACTGTGAGATTTATTGCATATCTCTCCAGTTTCACTTCTTATGCAGCCTTGCATCTTTGCTTTTTAAAACACACTTAAGTGCTGAATAAGTTTCCACTGAGGTCTCCAAAGAGACACTAAATTTGAAAAAACCTCTACCTAAGGTTCATACAGGATCTTAAACTTGACAGTTTCTGTTCAGTAAAGACCTGAAGCTGCAGTTTAAAATGATTTTGTTTGCACCTCAAGGCATCTTATTAGGAACCAAAACATTCAGGTACATATTCCTAATCTTTTTCATATTTTTTCATCATGATACAGGTTTTGTCAAGCCTTCCACATTGTGCATTTATTTTTTCATCTTTTGCGATGTTTTAAATACTTTCCGTATTCCTGATATTTTTCAGAATCTCACATATGCAACTCTTGAAGGCCCAGTGACTAGGGCAAAAATCAGAGAATCGGAATGGTTTGAACTGGAGGGACCTTTAAAGAACATCAAGTCCAACACTCCCCCCCCCCCCATAGGCAGGAATAACTTTCAGTAGAAGAGATTGCTCAAAGCCTCATCTAAGCTGACCTTGAACACTTCCAGGAATGGAGTATCCATAGATTTTCTGAGGCACCTGTTACAGTACCTCACTGATTATCATAAAAAAATTATTCCAGATATTTAATCATATTTACCCTCTTCTTTAATATACCTTTTTTTTTTAGTTTTAGAACTGTAACAATTTGTCCTGTCACCACAATCTTTCTTATAAATCTTTTTTATATATCAAAAAGCTGCAGTAAGGGGAGCCTTCTCTTCTCCAAGCTGAACAATATCAACTCTCTAAGCCTTTCTTCATAGGAGGAATGTTCCAGCCCTCTGACCATTTTTATGGACCTCCTCTGGACCCACTTCAACAGCTTCCTACCTTTCTTGTGCTGTGGTCCTCAGAGCTGAACACAATACTTCAGGTGGGGTCTCATGAGAGCAGAATAGAGTGATGGAATCAGCTCCCTCATCCTGGTGACCATGGGTTTTTTATATGCAGCTCAGAATACAATTGGCTTTCTGGGATGCAGGAACACGTTGCTGGCTCATATCTAATTTTTCTTCCCCAAGTCCTGTTTTCAATCCATTCATCATCCATTCTTTACTGATACTGGTGCAGACTGAGCTTTCTCTTTTGTCCTGCTTGACTGTTGGTATACGTTAAAGGTGGGGTGTAATAAAAAGTGTTTAGAAGCTTATCTTTGGTTCTTTATATCATAATTTTATATGATATTTATATCATAATTCCCTTAATTTTATCATTATTTGTCACTGTTACAAACCTCGTTAATGGGAAGCTCAATGATGTTACTACTAAGTTTGAAAAAAATGCCAGCAACAACCAACAACAAACAAGCAAACAAAAATCAAAACCAACTAATCCAAACCCAAAAACAAACAAACAAAAAAAAACAACCAAAACCGCCTAAAACCAACACAAAGAAGAGTGGATTAATAATGGCTTAAATGGACAGATTATTCTTTCTTTACTAAATTTTGCCAGAAAGTAGCTCTAGCAAAATTGTAATGGCAGCTGACTCCAAACCTTACATGTCCTAGAGAACTGCAAGTTAAGTCTTATTTCTGGATTGTGTTTCATTTGGAGTGGTGTGAGTTGGAAGACATTTGTTTAATTATGACAGTAACCTAGAACTCTGGGGAAGCAAAATAATCTCTTTTATTTTTTAATATTATTTCTTTCACAATGAGAGTGACAAGAGTAACCTTATGTGTAGGGAACTAAGTTTTCCATCTTGATGGATCTGAGACACATTGTCTCAGGAAAACTAACGTTGGAGTTAATACTTAGGACTTCTTCACCTGACTACCAAAAAGACTAGACCATTCTACATACAGAGGTTGTTCATGAAAAATGTTTTCCCTATTTTAAAATTCTTTTTCCCCAAACACCTCATTCGTAATGCACTCCTGCATATTTCCTATTTTCAAGTATTTTACAGAAATGTAAATCAGAACTAGCTCTAATTATTTTTTCACAGTCTTTACCTCTACTAAACTCTCTTCAGTGAAACAAAAATATAAGAAATTCAAATTAGTGCAATTGCATATTTTAATATTGTGTGTTGATTTCATCATTACTAGAGACTATGGTGTGGAGGGTCCCAGTTTTCTTAAACAGTGATAGTAGGAACCTCTCAGGTTTTTCTTGATAAATTAAAAAGCCCCACTCATTAAATCTAAACCTCCACTATTCTCATATGTGGAAGAAATATCAGTTCTTAATTTTTCTCCAAAATAATTTTACAACTATTAATAACTATTTGTAATCATATACACAATGAACAAGAATTATCTTTATTTCTTTACAACTATAAGGAAATGTTTATTTTTTTAAGAGCACTTTCAATTAGATACTGATATAGAGACTAAGGCACCTTGTAAAATTAGCAGCCAACTCATTAGACTGTGCTTTCTGTATTCAAGGTAATATCCACTGGCATCTTTATGATTGGTGTTATAAGGAGATATCTGTCCTCTAACTAAATAAAAGTAGAGCCTTATGATCCACTACAGCATTCTCCTGATGGGATTAGCTAAGGTATGTGATGCTTTAAAAATTGTTTCCAAACATCTAATACCTCTACTAAATTAATAATTAACTGTTAACATTAATGGGATTGTTATGTTGTCCATTTTTTTGCAGTTTTTTTCACAAAAGCTTCTTCAAACTCTTGTATTTTCAGTGATGATACTATTTTATTTAACATTTATACTTATTTTAGATAGGGGCTTCTAATGTTTGGGTTTTTTGTTTTGATTTGGTTTGGTTTGATTTTTTTTCTTTAGCAATATAAAGGACATTAATTTCAATATTTCCCTGTAAAGCATTTGATCTATATGTTTGATCCTGTATTAATGCAGGTATTATTCTTTCTTGATTTTAAGTACTGAAGCATTAAAAGTACAATTGCTTTTTCTTTTCTAGAAAGCTGCAACTACTTAAAAATTTATCGCATCCAGGGCTAAATTTAAAGCCCTCTTTGACATCCTTTTTTCCTAAATTTTTTAAAATAACTAGTCAAGCAAACAAAATAATATTTTAAAAAAAGTACTTAAACAAGATCTTATATGATCTCACTGCTGTTAGTTTCTATTTAGTTTTTAGAGAACAAATCTGTCAACTTATTATTTGCTGTTATATCTTTAAATCTCGCTCTTTATTATATGAATGTATATATATATTTATATACAGAAAGGTTGTATTTAGCTAGTAAAATTGCTACCTTTTCCCTATCCCCTAAACTATATATTGTAATCGTGATTGTTGTTATTATTTTTCTTCAAGTTCTTAATTTATTTTTTTTCAGATGAGTGGTTGAACTGAAAAATCAATTATTTGTAGAGCCTGAGTCCAGACAGTTTTGATGTACTTCATTTCCCTTGTCTAAAAATTGACTTATCAAAAAAGATATCAAATTAATCAGGCATGAACCACCTTTGTTAAATGTGTGTTGTGTTTCATCCCATTTTCCACATTCTTACATTGATTTGATCATATTTTCCTTTAAAAGTTTTTTCCACAGCTTTCAATATCGTTAATTCATATGACAATGAGTCTACACTCATTCAGATTGCTATTTTCTTTCCTCTTAAAAGCAGCATTGTATTTTCCCATCTCAGCTATATGATACCACTTTCACTGGTATCCTAATAAGAAATTGGCAATTGCACCTGCAGCATGCTCCAGGATATTGTGATGGAGAGTATTAGTTCTTTTGACTGAGATATTTCATGGGGTTTTTGCCACCTTAGATTTTAATTTTTTTTTTAATTGCAAGCTTTCTTTGTGATGTTTCAATTATCTTTGTCACCGCTAATATAGTCCTTGCTCTCATCCTTCATGTCTCCACCCTGGAGAAAAAAACAAGTGGTATATTCATTTAGTTTTGAGACTGTTCATGAATTATTTTTAATATCAGTCCTTTTTTTTCTACATTGCTAGTTTAGAAAGCGCTAAACAATTCACAGGTGTATAAGTAAGAGCTTACATAATATTCTAAGTAATAATTCTAGGTAAAAAAAATTAGGAGTAGGCTAATAAAATGTACTGATAGAGTAATATGGTAGATATGATCTATAATAAAAAATTAAATTACATACTGTTAAACCTGTAATGAAAGGAATAGAATAGAATAGAATAGAATAATTGTCTTTTGGAAGGGATCTACAATGATCATCTACCAAAAGTTAAAGCGTACTCTTACATTGTCCAGATGCCTCATAAACACTGTCAGGCATAGGGGAATTTGGGTGAATTGCCAGTGAAAATTTGCAGTGTCGGGCCTACTGTCTAAAGACAATAATTTCAGTAACTGCATGCTCGTCAGAGGGAAAAAAATAGCACAAGGATACAGGCTTACAAAAGAACTGAAGATGAAATGGAAAAAAACTGTGCTAAGGCTATGAAAGGGTAAATGTGACTCAAGGTTATATCAAAAGAGCTAGGAAATAATGATATTTTTTACAGAAATTATGACTACCATTTTGAAATACTGTTTATGATGCTAGCTGTCATAAAAGATTAATTGAGTTTGGAGCAGACAGAGGAGGCCAATTTATATAATATTGAAAACAACTATTTGTGATTTTTGTCTCTGAATCCAGCATTGCTGCTTTCGAGAAGACGGATGGGATAGGAGGCAAGTAACATGTAACAGAGCATGTGATGGCAGAAGGACAAAAGGAGTTGACTGGCCATGAATATATTTTTTCAGAAAATTATGATAAAGTTACTAACTATCAGAGTGACATTCTGAAGCAATTTCCTCTAAGAAACATGAAGGCAAACATCTAATCAAACTACAGTTAAGTATCTGATGAAATGTAGACTGTTACCAGTATCTAGAAACATTTTAACATATGATCTAACTTATGCAGGTCAAGTAGGTCAGATGAAATTGTGTTCTATAAGTATTTATTTCCCCTATCAAGTATAATTGGAATGTAAAGCAACTGGCTTCTCCCTGTCTTAAGTGAAATGAAGTCTACTTCAAATGACTGTACTTGGCTCTTTATTTGCAAAACTCCTATATACCCCAATATTTGTCCTTTATTCAAGATTCCTAGTATTTACTGGGGATTCTACTACAAATTATTTTGTTCATATTTTTATAAAAGTGGTATCAGACTATATTCTAAATAGATAAAAAGGAAGGCAATTGGCACATATCAAAAGTTCTTTTTATTTCTCCCTGTTTGCTTAAGGTAAAAGAAACACGAGCTGTTCCATGTCTTTTATATCTAGATTCATGCCATGGATTTAATATTATCACTGATGGAGCTATGTGGATATTTGCATTAAAAATATGCCATTGGTTTTTAATTTCTGTCTACATGCAGAAAATTACTTATTTTAAAGAAATAAAATGACATTCTGAACTGCAGCTCGAACATTCAGAACAGAAATAGGAGAAAAGAGAAACACATTCAGAGATAGCACTATCTTATTAAACTTCAGTGAAAATTTTTAGTTCATTCCCCATAATTTTTGCATGTTACATCCCTAAAAGAAGTTGAAATCTATGCTTTTCTTGCTGCTCAATACTGTGCACAACAACTTCATAGAAAAAAGTCAGTTTTATCTTCCTGTTGTTGCTGATACTACCACCTTCCCCGTGGAACTGTATTGATTTGCGGTGCCTTTGCACGTATAGCCCAGTTTTAGTTGAGATACTCACATGAGTCAGTGTGGCAAATTAATGGAGATGCTTTGAAAATAACACTGTGCATGTGTTTAGAAAGGACATGCATTTAGTTCATTTAAATTTTGGCCTCCATGCCTGCAATTCTTAAGTTAACTTTTAAAAAATGGGATATGAGAAATGTTAATTTATAATCTCCGTTTAGTAGTGTTCCTGAGATACATACCGGAAGAAAAATTATTAGAGTTCCAGAAGAAGCATGAAGATCTTCAGGAAGTCAGAGTAATAAAAGCCAAGTTTGGTACATGTAGTGAAACACGGTCTCCATTAATTTTAGGATCATCCAAAGAGAGGTGACATAGGCAGAGGAAACTGTTCAACAGAGTCCCAGTCTTGCATATTAATATCAGAAGAAGCCAAATTAGTGTATAGCAGTGATTTGTAGTGATAGAAATACAGACCTAAGTGAATCAAAGAAAGACGGATAAGACAGGCATAAAAGAGAGATAGACAAAAGCAAAGGCAAAAGTGGGGCAAAATCACAAAAAAGATAGGGAAATATTTTGGAATATATACTTTAGGCTTTATTTGTTGTAAACCAACAGTCATTCCCAAAAGTGGAACCACAAAGAACATAGAAGAAGCATTAAGAATTAAATACATTTAATTTAAGGATATAAAACTGGAGATGAGGAACTAAGGGAGTGAAGACCCAGTATAAGCATTTAATAAAATACAATAGTTCTATGGTTTATGAATATTTTCTGGGATGCAGATTTCTGCCATATTCTAGTGCTATCTTCATTTTAGCAGTTCTTTGGGGTAATATACATGACCAGCATGCTGAATGGTTAAGGGAAAACACAACAGTAGTCACATTTTTTCACAATGTATTAATTTTTTTTCAGGATACTGGAATAAGTTATCCTACTGCCTTGGTATTCCACACTGCACCAAGTGGAAGCAAAGATCTTTATTTCTATCTATGCAAAGTGAATTAACTAATATATAATACTAGTCACAAAAAGGAGATGGAGGTGTTGTACAACTGAATGAACACAAACTGAGTGTGTAGATAGATGCAGTAAAAAACTGGTTTCATTTTCAAGTTAGATAAATTCTGAACAACATATTTACATCAGTAAAAATGTGATTACTACAGCAGGAGAAATTCTGCTTCAGTCTCATATATTTTAATAGCAAATAAATAGCTCTACAATGAAAGCCCGAAGTAGAAAAAAAAAAAAAAAAGAAAAAAATAGAAGTAAAAAAGAAGTTAATAAGTCACTTCTATGGATTTAAGTATTAGCCTCCCTTACTATGACAATCTGCAGCAGCTGTGAGTATTGAACTACGTGAACTGTATAGGTTATAATCTGAAGCTGTTATGAAATATTTTACAGAAGAAGCGAAAAGAAATGAATTGTGGTAAACAGAGGAAGAGATCACAAATAATTATTGGAAGGACAAGCATGAGGCTAAATGCCTTTGCAAAGAGGTCTATGTTTGATATGTTTTTTCCTGGGCAAAGTATTGTACCTCATAAAAATACTTTGATCTGGTAGATTTTTGCTTATTTGTTCCTATCCTTCAGCTTTCAGCAAGCATTAAAGCATATAATTAAGCAAGAGCTCCCTCAATTCCATTCAGGATAAAGGAAGAAACTGTTTGAAAACAGAAGATCCAACTAGATCAATAACAGACAAGGAAGATGAAGGTTTATGTTGCTGAAAGCTGACAAATATATTTGGAAGGAAGAATTTATGCTTGTGAGTTAGTTTGCTTCATAGGATTCAACAGAGCACTTCTTCACTTGCAATGAAAAGGCCCTGATAACACTTCTTCATGGGCCTGCCTGCTCTCTCTCATTTTTATTCACCTCGTGATTGTTGGAAACATTCATTTTAAACACAGAAGATGTCTATGTCTCATCTAAATCCTTTAAAAGTGACCAGATTGATTCTTTTGACTTAACTAAATTCAAGATCAAACATCTTGGTCTAAGATTTAAGATTTTCATCTCAAAGCAATTTCTGAACAAATGTATAGGAGGCGGGTTAGCCAGGAAAACAGTATATTTGTGAAAAATATTATGATAATGGATGTTATAGGCATTATGTATGCTCATGTTCTGTAGGCAGTAGAGAAGAACTGAATTCAAGAAGTGATTTAATGTTGTGAAGTGCTTAAAATACTAGACCTACCTAACTCATCATTATAAAATACTAGTCTGTTAAGTAGTATGGCCGTGCATGCATGTTGCTCAGGCTAGATTTAAAAGGGCTGCACAAAGCTCTCTGCTCAAATTGCCTTTAAGATGCTAATGAAATTCTCTGAAGACCTACATTCTGCCTGTGAATAACTAAGCCTCTAAACTGACTAAAACTCCACTGGCAGACTTTGCCACATACCTAACTACCTGTTAACAGGTATATGCACAACTGCCTCTAACACTGATGAGCAAATGAAGCAGATCTGTACAGCCTTGCCTATGTGGTTTTTGTTTTGTTTTGTTTTGGGTTGTTTGTTTTTTTTTGTTTTGTTTTGTTTTGTTTTGTTTTTATTTTTGTTTGTTTTTTTCCTGTAATGAATGAATTAGTCTTAATGAGGTTATTGTCGAATAAATGGCTCAAACACTCTTGGGATTGCAAGTTAAACATTGGTAAGGTTATAGTTATACAGTATAGCTAAGTGGAAGAATCATAAAATACTACATTAAGACCATTAAGCATAAGAAGCCAAACACCTGAGGGATGAATTCAGCAGCCATAAAGAGAAAAGAGATGCAGCTAGACCTATAACCATGACCTATCTTATTATATTCATTTCATCACTGCCATTTCATTTTATAATTGTTATTATAAAACTGTGTAGAAGGCAGAAACTCTCTATTCTTATCACATACTGTAAAATTTGTTATATTAATTGCAGACTATAATAACTTCCCTGCCATGATTTTCTTTTGGTTTGCCTCCATTACCACAGCTGACTTTTACATAGATATCAAGCTAAATTCAGCAGTGGTTTCCAGTCTACACAAATTTATTGACTTTACAGGAACATTAGATGTGACTCTTATCAGTGCTTATAAATGCTTATAAATATTTAAAGTGTGGGTCTTAAGAAGATAGGGCCATCTTTTTTCAGCGATGCCCAGTGACAAGACAAGAGTTATTGGGCACAAACGTGAACAGAGAAATTTCCATCTAAACATGATGAGGAACTTCTCTACTGGTTCAGGATGCTCAGAGAGGTTGTGGGTTCTCTTTCTTTGGAGACATTCAAAACCTGCCTAGACATAATCCTATGTGTCCTGCTCTAAGTGAACCTCCTCTGGCAGGGACGTTGGACTAGATGAACTCCAGAGATCGCTTCCAACCCCTATCATTCTGTGTTTCTGTGACTCTGAGGATTGGGTTAGAAATCAATTCCATAAACTGAACACAGACAAATCCATGGGCCACCTGGCTCTGTTCCTATGTGGCATGCCCTAGGTATTCCTGTGCTGGCAGTGGGGTTGGACTTGACAATCTCCAGAGGTCCCTTCCAACCCCTACCATTATATGATTCTATGACTCATCACAAAATACACAACACTGTGTAAAAAATATAGAAACTTCGTAGATATTTATTGAAGTCAGTTAAAAAATATTCAAGAGGATTAATATAGTAATTAATAATTAGTTTCAAAAGGTGTTGTAAACAAAATTCAAAGTAACATTTTTACTTTTGCATCAGTCCAAATAATAAAAAGAACAATAGATATATCATAACCCTAGCTTATTAAAATATTTTCACACATTTTCAGCACATAGCTACTACAATGCAGAAAAAATATTTAGACATATGTGTCCAGTCCAAAATATGAGGAATCTATACATGTATGCAGAGCTTGGAGGAACTGTGTCTCCACCACTCTATAATTATGTCCTCAAGTGTAGTTATTTTTCCACTTCAGCTGATGTTTCCAGATGTAGTTTCCATACCCCCAGATGTAGTACTAAAACAAGTTCTGACAAGAAGCACAGAATAGAGCAATACTCATCCATTATTTTAATACATTCCATTCATATGACACAACTGCCTTAAATGTACATGAATGAATGAATGTTTTTTGGTAAAATTTTGAGTACTAATCTCTTACTGCTTTTAGTCTGTTGAGTATTTGCAGTAAGCCACTTTGTTAATCCTTTATATTTAACATACTTAATTTTTATTAAGTCCTCTTCCTTCTATGCTGGTCTTGGGGTTTCTAAATTCAGTGTTTAGGGCTTGATTCAATTGTCTAAACACAAGCGTTTGAACTATACAGTTTTCTCTACCAGTCCAGAAAAACATGTCTTTGTGCATCCTATGTGTCATCACCCTTTGCGAACTTCTCAAATGTACTCAGACTAGGTCAGTTTAGTTTGAGGAAGAGGAGGCTTGAGGGGAGACCTCATCACTCTCTACAACTACCTGAAAGGACATTGTAGAGAGGTTGGTGCTGGTCTCTTCTCTTGGGTAGTTAGTGATAGAACCAGAGGGAATGGCTTCAAGCTGAAACAAGGTAGGTTTAGACTGGACACTAGGAAAAAATTCTTCACGGAAGGAGTGGTGGGATATTGGAATAGGCTGCCTAGGGAGGTGGTTGAGTCACCATCACTGGATGTGTTTAAGAATAGCTTAGAGGTAGTGTTGGGGGATATGAGGGATATGGTACTATCTTACATTAGCTTAAAAAAAACAACCCATAACCATTAAATGCCTGAGTCATACAATTATTTCGAAGATTGACAAGAGAAGATAAGCATTTTTTATCCTTAAACTAGTTTAAGTCATGGAGTTTTGTCTGAGATAATTGGATGCACCATTATAATTCTTGCTTGTAATAAGATACATATAAACTAGAAATAATGTGACAAATCATCTGCTAATGAATATCAACATAGCCCACTGACTGAAATGGAGATGTATTGAACTCAGTTGCATTTTATGGTTTATACCAGCTGAAGGAGCTGGGACAATTTATGTTTGTTTTTTTCCCTGATATATCTTAAGTATTACTGCATTAATAGTATTACCTCTGAGTCCAGAAGTTTGGTTTAAATGATAGACAGCAATAAATATTCTACATTTGAATATTTTTATTATTACAGAAAAAAAGTTATTTTACAAGAAAATTTAATGGGACATTAATCATATGATAATTTATAGCAATGGTTTGTTTCTTGTAACATATTTCATATTCTATTGGAATTCCCAAGGAGTACAACACACAGGCAGGAAAATCCCACATGTAAGTTTAAAGATAAATTAAAAATAAGTCTAGAAAAAATCCTTTATGACAATTTTAACAGACAAAGAATAAGGATCTAATGACACATAAAGGAACAACCGCAGAGCAAAATTTCAATAATTGAGTGATTTTAAACTGATTGTGACCATATTTCACTAGAAATTCATAAAAATTTCACTAGAAATGTGTCAGCATTTTTTCTTCACTTATACCTGTTGTTCAGTCTAGATGTTACAGTTCCTGCAGACAGAGATTTAGAACAACTGAGTTAAAGAGTAATCAGGTTTTTAATCTGGGTATGCTGGATTGCTTCCTGGAATGTTAGCACAATAATAAAAAGAGCCTGAAACTCATAGAACTAATGTAATCTTCTACCCCACCAAGGGGATATGATCTCAAGACTTAGTCATTTTCTGTGGCTCTATACCTGTGCAGAAAAATAAACGCACTCATTTTGTGAGTTTATACCTGTGGTATGTAAACCTGAGCCACAGTGCACCTCAGCAGAAAAGTCTGGTAGTAACCTGGATCAGCCTTTGTTAGAATAGAAGCAGATTACTTGGTTTGTGGAGCTTAGGTGGCGCTAAATTGTAAACTACTTCAATCATGTACATAAAAATTTGAGCTTTATTTTGTATTTGTATATACATAAAAAGTCTCTGAACCCCTGTAAATGTTTTACAGATAAAATATTAGTCACGAACAAGAAATCATGAAGACTACACTTGAGTGAGTAAAGTCACAGTGTGTTCAGGATATTTTATTTAGGAAAATTGACGAAGAAAAAGATTAAACTTTCCATAAATGAACTTGAGATGTTTTCATTTCACTTACATGGTGAAATGCTATTCATAACATAATATCAATGTTATAGATGCTGATGTGGTCCTCCAAGAAGTATAAGTTGTTCGAATTTCAAGATCATTAAATTGTATATTACTATAGTCCATCTGACTATGAGCTCTAGAAGAAAATCTGCTTATCCTGAAACCAGAAGGAAATAAATAAAATAGCAACTTTCTGGTGACATGAAAAACATCCAGTGATCTCACCTGAAGTCATTCAATATTCCCACAGAAATAAAAAGGAAACACTGAAAGGAAAAATTACCTTTCTCATGTCTTGATAAGTCAAAATTATTGCTTCTTTTGAATTATGGTTCAAAATAAGATACACGGGTTCTGAAGTTTTCCTTTATTTAATAGAAGGGTTAGGTACCATAAATGTCAGTGTCCTTGTTACATGATTTAGTTTCATATTTGAATATTCAATATTCAATTTTGTAACATTTGCAAATAGCTTCAAATAACAGGAGGAAACTTCTCACAGTTTTAAAGAATTGTCTAGTGTGGGGGGATAAAAACACCTCTTAATGATTACATTAGAAGTAATAAAAGCGTTTGTAAGAGCCCAGCTATCCTGTGCCTCAAACCTTATGAGGTGATAAGGTCTGGAAAGACCTGTCTGGAGGGAAGACGTGTTGATTGATCCCAATGTCTCCGTGCCCCTCCTTTGGCTCCTTGCAGATTTGCCTTAACAAAAGGAAGAGAGAACTTCTGCATAGGTGGGACTCTGTCTTTTCTTCAGTGAAGTGCTCCTGCCATGGGGGAGGTGCACGGCAGGCACCACACTACTTCTAGCTTATGGAGCTCGTGCAAATCAACACCACTTCCTGTGGAAACTGGGAATGCCACCCAGATATCTCAAGGATATAAAGGGAGAGAAAAATATTGATCTGTGTGCACCCACCACCGGCGAACTGAAGACTTGGACTGATCCAGTGAGACGTCGCTGGATCCACGGATGGTGATAATATTTTCTCTTTATCTCTCATTCACTCACTCCCTCCATCTTCTCCTCTTTTCTAATAACTTTTTCTCCCTCTTCCTCAAAATTTAATCGCGCCGGAAAATAATCTCCTACAAAAATTCACACTTTTATCCGTACTGTTCCATTAGGGAGAACTAATAAGTTGTTTTGTTATTGTTCCTCGGAGTCACTATCGTGACTCTGCCGCCCCGGCCGCCCTGCTGTGCAGGGACAGCCTCTTTCGGGGGATCACAAAGATTCATCTCCCTCGATGTCCACTGAGTGGGAAGAGACAGTGTTCAGTCCAGAAAATACGTTCGTAATTAGAAAATGAAATGATTTATTTAATTTTGACTCATCCAGCTGCAATATCATCACTAATGAAAGAAAGGAAACTCCACTGCCAGTAATGGTACTTTTATTCATTCCTCTGTTATTTGTTCTCTTGGGGCTCTGCTGACCATTTTGTTTTGATTTGGGGAATAGGAAGCATGTCCTCCAGGGTTTCTTCTGCAACTGCTGTTTATCCTTCCAACTGTAATCTTCTAGATGAAAGGTGAAAGACAATTTTCCCATTTCATAAAATTTCAAAATATAAAAGTGGAAAGGAAAGTCAAAATTTCTTTCACAGATTCAAAGGAGAAAAAAAACCCAAACAACAAATGCTCAACTGAATAAATACATTTCCTTTGGTAGATTTGACTGTTTTAAATGGGGCATAGCGAGCTTAATATTCAAAATAAAATGCCATGTTGAAGAGGAAAAACATTTTTGTATACATATTTGCACCATACATATGCATAAAATATTTTTATTGAATATTTATTTTAATCCATGAAATCCTGAAAAATACCTCCTTCAGAAAAAAAACCCAAACAAACTATGAACTAGACTTCTTAAATAACACTCTTATGTTTTTTAATGCTTGAAGAAAGATTTGCCATTTTAGTGGGCGGTTTAGTTGGTCACTTACTGCCTTCAACTTTCTATTAAGTTTTAACATAATAAATTATATTTTGTATTCCTGCACTTTCTCATTTCTTCTCTCTCACTCTTTGAATATAACCTCTGTAAGTCTGAAAGTCAAGGGGAGGAATGATACAAGAAAATATGCAAACTGATCTTGCAGAAGAACTGAAGATTAGGGATGCAAACAGCAGAGCTTTTTCTCTCCTTATGTCTATCCCTCCAGACTCCATTAGTCATTAATGCTGTTGAAGGAGTCCAATTAGTTGTTCAGAGATCTACAGCTAAAGAAACAGAAAGAGAGAGCACTTCAAAAGTTTAATTACAAAAAATTACAGCAGCTTATTAGTCTCATCATTCTACATTGATCTGTGTGTAATAAAGTTGCATTTAATAAAAAAAAAATAAAATCACAGAAGTAGAAGAAAAATGTAACTCCTGGAAGAAAGTGGAAGTGAATCTTTTCAAGGACTATCTTGACTTAGAATTAGTTTTTTGTTCAGCTGAAGTATCCTGAAGGTGTTCAGAATTACTTACAACTTTTCTGTGACATCTCCCTTCTTGTGTAATTTTTTATCTCAAGTGGAAGAATTATATTCTTATTTCTAGCAATATAGTGAGCAAGGATGTGGAAAGGAGATGCAGGTTTTTAGACATGGCAAGGTAGGTGCAGGAAATGGCTAAGTACTGGAAATCTAGCTGAACATAGTGTTGGGAAGAAATTTTGATAAATTCAGAGTGGCACACCAAAACAATATTAAGTATTAATAAGAGATATTAATAAAAGGTAGCTACAAAAGTGCATCTGTAAACACATACATCTATCTTCTAATCAACTATCTATTCCTGTCTCTAAAACTGGTTGTATTTTTTGACTATCTTGTACTAATAAAGCATTGCTTAGGCAACTTGAAGGCTGTGAAGTCAAATAAGGGTTTATAACAGGCATCCCCAAAAGTACAAAATGCTACCACAGGCCTTGGAAGTGCAGGCATAGGGTGATACCAGATTTCCTAGAGCTGTAAACACTACACAGAAATGGTCAATTAGTATTCGCTAAAGGCATGCAGCAGCCTTGGGAACAGAGCAGAACTACCTTTATGAATAACAGAGAGAGTAGTGAAAAGTATTGAGCATATGTAAAGCTGATATATGATATTCTGAGATAATGAATGAAAAAATCGTGAAAAAAAGTAAGCTGATGGTTAGCAAAGTACCATATAACTTCAAGGACACCCAACAACTATTTCAGTGATTAAAATTTACATCATGGGTATTAAACAAGGACTTGATGATTTCTTAATCTAGAACTTTTCATGAGAGTTGCTATCAGTATTAGCTTCTTTTGAAAATTTTATCTACAGATCTTCATTGCAAAATGCAATAATCAGAATGTTAAAAGGTTTACTCACAAGCTAATAAGATCATGATATGTAACATCCTCACATTTTTTTATTCTGTTTTCTAAAGCAGCTAGGAATCCATTTGCATGGCACGGTTAAATGGCATCATACAGTATTACAATGACATCTGGAAACAGCCATGTATTGGAAAATAAATTATGCTTTCATTGTGCAAACATTCTAGGAAACTGGGACCTTAATTCAGATATGTACAGTGCTGTGCTCATGCAGCACATTGAAAAGCATAGATGATGAAGTTACAGTATTCAATAATAGATAAATTTTCTACCTCAGTCAACACTGAACATTTACAGATGATGGAAAACAAAATATACAAGGGAGAAGTTAAAATTCCTCCCTAATCTTCTACAACATTTGTCACCAATATTTCATGCTATTGAAGACACAATTAGTCTGAACACTAGGATAGGTCTCTACCTCTGTTAGTCTTCATGCATAATAAATAAGCTTTCAATATTTAATTAATGTAAACAATGAAACTGAAAATGAGACAATTTCCCCCAACCAAAAGACTATGAAATACTATAATTATATAAGATCTTGATTTTTATCTATGAAATCTGTGTGACTTTTCTGTTTCCTCTCTCATAAAGATCATCTGTCCACAGCAATCTCCATCTATGACTCAATATATCCTCAGTCATATTTAGATTTTAACACAACAGTTGCTTATTTGGGGCTCGACTGTCTGCCAGCAGAGCACTAAATGTATCTGTTTTTTGTTGTTTTGGTTATTAACTGATGAGCAAGCTTGTTTACTATGTTAATCAGTGCATCCTTGCTCCTGTCTTGAAGGATATTTATACTAATGTTGAATATTTTGGTTAATTAGAAGAAGTCGTCATGATGGATCCATAAATTTTGTATATATGGTTAATTTTACTGTTATACTTACTCTTGCTATAACCATATATCATTGGCTTAACTATCTCATCTGAATTTGTTTAGTCTATATAAAGATTTCCTAGAGCTACTGAGGCACTGTGAAATGTCCCTTAGGAGATTCACACCAGATATCAGTAACTGAATGAAAATTACATGGTGATCTCAATCACTTAATGTCTGCTATCTCTTACCAGTCCTGCAGAATGCTACAGTGCTGTGCAGTACCCAGGCAAGATTGTTTTGAGCACTTGCAGCTGAAGAAAATTAAGGAATGCAGTAGAAAAAGATTGTTATTCAAATACAAATATTTTTCCTTAAAAGGAAAAGAAAAAGCTGATGGTTTTGAGACATTTGTTTGCTTTTTTCATGATCAAACAATTTGATCTAGACACTCATACTGACAGGTGATAATTTCAAATCTCCATCTGTCATTGAGATAGACTAAGGAAATGAGAATTCCATAGCCAAAGAAAGCATTGAAAGAGCTTTCCAGAAATATTTAGAAAAAAAACCCATAAAACTCTAGTAACTTCATGTTTGGAAATGTGGCATTAATGTTTTGGCACATGTATCAAGAGATTAAAAATTAATATTGATGCTGCTAAGCATCCACAGGTGCAGGAATAGGCTGACCCCATGGAGTTGTTTGAATGACGTTACAGTTTTTAAAACGAAAGGTAAGATGAGGAAATCAGGACTTCAAAAGATACAGCTACACAAAAATGTGGAGAAAACATGCACCATGGAAAAGGACCTAGTAGTTCATAGGTTCCTGAAAGTATTACATGATAGCAAGAACCTAGTAAGAGGTACTGCTGAGTATGTACACAACCTGACACAAAACAAGTATGTAAAGGAAAAAACTTCAGTGACTTAGTTTTTGTTGAACTGTGATGTCTGAACTCAGTAAAGGATGGAGAGCAGCATACTATATATACAACAAATTAAAAATCTCTGTTGATATGATGGGCAGATTTTGGAAATGTTAGCTTCACGATATCTTTGACTGTGATAAACATTTTAATGGAATACAGAAAGTATTATGAACTGTCTTTAAAAAGGATCTAAACAAAGCATAAGGTTTCTAACATGGACATAAGCTTTATTCTTTTTCTTTAATGGGGATTATACTCTTCCATAAGAACAATGTTATTGAGGAATACTCATTGCAAACATGAAAAAATGGAGGAATTATATCAAGTCTATAAAATGGCCAGAACTGTAATAGAAAAGATTTATGAACAACCGCTATGTTAGAAAACAGCGTTTAAAAATTGTGATGTTCAGTCCTGGAAGTCAGCAAACACTGGCAAGATACAGATGGGTTTAAGAGTTATGAGTAATCTAATGATTGTGTTTCCTTATGCCTAGTGAAATCAGTCTGTAGGTGAGCCAGCAACAGAGCAATAATGCTGTTCTCAGAGAATATTTCAAGTCTGTGGTGATACTGCTCTTCTCCAGATCTTTGTTGCTACAGTATATTGTGCATTTCTTAGCTGTGTTTTGGCATGGTACTTGCAGTCCCAGAGATAGCCTTCTCCTTCTCATTTGGCCTTTGGCTCCCCTATTGTTCTCTTGGCCATGATTTCAGTCCCCCGGTCTCTCTGATCCACTTTCTGAGCCTCTTCATATCTTTCTACATTGTTGGCTCTCCCTCTTTTTATTCTTAAATTCTTCTCTGGTTTATAATGTTGCACAGTTGCCATATGGCTTTCATTACTGCACTCTTCCCTTGCTTCTCCATAAGTAGGACTAAGCTAAAGAATTCCACAAACTGTTTTTAGAGGCAGCTTTAAATGTTTTGCCTTCTCTGGGACTCTCTCATTTCTGTTGCATTTGGTTTAAATGTGTTAGTCCAGATACACAGTGGAAGAGGATGGAAAAAAAAACCTTCTCCCACTCCCGTGGAGACGGTGTTCTGTTGCAGCCTACTGAGGGATTTACTGCAAGGAATAGGAGTTTAGTGGGCTATTTATCTCACCCTACACAATCTCCTTTCCCAATGTGAATTTGCTTTATTCTGTGGCCTGGACTTCTGCCAGGCTTCTACCATACTCCTGTAAGCCTCACCTGAGTAACTCATCCCAGAGTTGGATCTGTGCTTCACTTCTCACTATGCTGCCTCAACCAAGAGGAACATTTGTCTCTGACATGTTTTTACAACTTTCTCCACCTCTAGCACTCTGTTTGTTTTTATGGCTCAATCTTCTAGTGCAGATAAGGTGAAATCAGCATTAACCACCAGAAAAAATAGTACTTCTGGGTGACTTTTTTTCTTTTCCCATGGAGGAAGGAGTCAAAACAGCTAGAATGAAGTCTTCTGAGTGTGTGCTCTTCTTTGTGAATGAATGGCGTCTCCTCATGTTTGAATTTTCAGACTTGCATGAGAAGAGGCATGGAATTGTATTGTGGGGAGCGAGATCACAGGAAGTTACTCACAAATTCATCCTTGTCCTGGGTTTGGCTAGGATAGGGTTAAATTTCACCAGAAACTGGGAGGGTGCCACAGTGAGGATAGACAACCAAACCAATGGGACATTTGATACCATACTGATGTCATGCCCATTATGTAAGGGTGGAGGGTGGGCCAGGCAGGGAGTCCAGCATGGGTCTGTGGCACTGGGCTGTTGGTCCAGCTCTAGGTGGTTGTTGCATTTTGTATCGCTTCCTTTATATATTGTTTCATTAGTATTATTGTTATAATTGTTGTTTCTTCTCCTCTTGCATTGTTCCCTTTTAGTTGTGTCTTCACGTTTAGCGAATATTTCTATCTTCTTTCTCTTAAAGCAGGATACTCAGGGGCATTTAGGTGCCTAATGAGTCAGATTTGTATGAGTGGCATTTTTCACACTGCCTGGGTACTTCCTTTCTGTTGCAAAGTAAGCGCAAGACCATCCTTTCCCTCTTACTTTCACTACATTTCCATTTGTATCCCTATTACCCCAACACTGGGCATGGTGTGAGTAGGTTGCAAACCTGATGCAAGATGGCAGATGAGAATCTGAAGAAGGAGGAGTGAAACAGACAAAGCAAAGGATAACCAAGTGGAAACAGGGTAACAAATCAAGGTAATATGTAATGGTCTACATCATGGCTCTACAGAGCTCCCATTACTCAAGGGTGCCAAGCAAGCTGGCTACATCACACCTATGGTGCATGTACAATCAATTGACACATATGAGGTAGACTTGCTTTTTACATGCTCATGAGCCACTCAGTTATAGACTTGATAAATTCTCATTAAAATAAAAAAAACAGCAATAGATCACTATTAAAAGCAGTATACCTACTTCTAAAACCGTTAAAGGAGGCAGTCTTAATCAGTGTTGGGTGAAAAGGGAAAGAAGTAAATATCTTACACATACTTACATATGAAAAAGCTTACACACATTGAGAAAAGCACACATTAAGTATAGGATGGAGACCTAGAGATTTTAGGTACAAGAAGGATTAGAAATCATTCTGTGTTTGCCATTTCTTTCTAGTATTGAGAGACAATTCAAAATGTTTGTACTGAAAAAAAGTGAAATGTAGTAGTATTGCAAAGATAAGCATATTGCAGACTAATCTTCCCGAATCATCTTAAGAACTAGCATGGAACACAATTCAAAAATTTGTCCAAGGTCTTTTGAAACCTGGCTGCTGCCCAGACTTTTGAGGTGTTTTACAGACAGTGAAGTATATTGTCAGCCTCTTTATATGGCCGTCTGGAGGTGGTTGCTGTGCTCAGAATAGATAAGGTAATTGGCACCATGCTGAGGCAAGATTAGGAAAGGCAGACTTATAGTACCATGTATGATGTTGTGAGGGTAATAATTCTGAAAGAATTAAAATTAAAGTAAAATTCAATGTCACATAAAAACAAAGTCTTTATAATTTGGGGTTGCAAGTTGGAAGGAAAACCAAAGAAGAAAACCTTCAAGTGATCAAACATGTCACAAAAACATTGTAAATATAGCGACAGATGGTTCACACAGAAAAAGAGAAAGACATAGTTTTCCAACCACCAAGTGACTTCTCCTTCTGAGAAGACAGTAACACAGCTCCTTTGTAAGCTTATCTCCAACTATATTTTTTTCCGTGCAAGGCTCTAAGATTAGTTTATAATTCCCTCATTTCAGTTTATCAACACTGTTCCAAATAAATCAAGTGCCAGATAAGCAGAATTAATCAGTATCTTTACCCACATGTGAATTTGGACATTTCACAAATTTTCCTGATGAAATTAGAAAGTTTATGATTTAATGGGAAGATCAACTGTGCTTGTAGTGTCAGCCATCCTACTCAGGTATGGGCTGAACCCTGAAGCCTTTTTCCTGAAAAGAACAATCTGCAGACTTGATGTTTGGCAAGTTTTTCCAATTAGAAAGCATAGGGGAGTACATAAGGTGGGAAAACTTACATAATGCTACTGCTCGTAAAGTAGAGATCTCTTCAAAAACAGGTGGAGGTGGCTCTTACATTCATTAATAATGAATGTCCTAGGAATAGTTTTACGTATAAAAGTATGTCACTGGTTTAGGCACCAATTAGGATGGCTGTGTTCATTTAGTTCTGTGCCCATACAAAAAAACAAAACAAAAAAACCCAAACCAAAACCAACCCCCACCCAAAACAGGGAGACAACCAATTCAGATTTTGCTGATTTTTTTTTTTCAGACATTCTAAGGTGTACTCTTAATGTGATTTTACAAGCTCATCACATATCTATAGCTATGCAAAATATGAATATTTTAAAGTCAGGAGAGAAAAATCAACTTTTTTTTTTTTTTAGACATGTTTACCTTATTACTGTTTAATGTTTACAAAAGGATGAAATTCCTGGAAGTGTTAGCATCTCTCCATTGTCTATATAATGAATTATTAACTCAGATGTAGATGTATACTATAAACATACATTTGGGCAGATGAATTTATGTAAAAAACTGCTGTAGATGTGATGATATGATGAGTACGGATTATTAAACTAGTTTATCTTACCACTTCTAAACACATTCCCAAGCAAACAGAGATTCTATGCATTGCTGACGTTGCATGTTAGTTTCCAAATTTGATCTTAATATCCTGGGTGACAAATCCTCAAAAGTTGTCTTGTTCTTTTAAAATGAAAACCCATAAAGAAAAACTTTGCAATGTCATCTTAAAAATTAAAGACATTTTAATTTTTAGGAATTTGCATGGAATAGTCACATACAGTTAGAGATATTCCACTACCTGAAAATTCTCAGGGTTCTATTGTTTTTTACTCTGATTTGCTAGGTAGGGAAGTAGGTGAATCTAGGATAGCATACTACACTATTTTTTAATTTCTAACTCAAAAGGAATGCAAAAAGACAGGTGACTATAATAAGAAATGACCAGGACCAGAAAATTATATGCAGGATAAGTCAGAAACAAAAAAATAGTGATTTACTAAGGCTTGAATAAATAACTTATTTTTGAAAAAGGGAGCCTGATTCTTATAGTGTGGGGATTTTATGCCTTTTATGCCTTACACCATTCATGCTTTAAAAGACATATAAATTAACTTCAAAACTGCAAGGCCTGCTTCATATATATTTGATTCAGGACCAAAATGCAGAGAAATATTAAAATGTGACCTTCCATAACATTTATATTTCTTTTGGGAAAGTTCTGTGTAGATATTATGTACTTTAAATTAAGACATTTCTACTACTGGTTAAATGTGCTAGTGTGTTGTGATAGTGAATCATCCTTAACATAGGAAAGCCTTTCTTCGTAGTGACATTGAGTAGTCTGCAAACAAGGTATAACTAACCAAATATTGCATGGACACATCTGTCATCCTGGACATCTTTTGTCACATTGGAGTTTTTGGACTGGTTTTGAGAGTGAAAAACTGGAATATGAGGACATTGCCTTTTCTTAAAGGCATTTTGGCTAAACTACTGTTGTTGCCAGTTAATACCAATCAAAAAAAGATAACTCTTCATACCCGCACACTGGCTTTCCACTCCAGCTGTGAAAAGAAGTCAGTATATCTTAAATGTGATTCAGAAAGTTACAGAAAGCTACCAAACTGTGTTAGACAAGACATGATACACAGAGGGGTGAGGCAGACCACAGTTCCCTCCTCATAGTAAGAATCGATCTGTAAATTTGACTTGTCATCCCTTGGGATCTGGACCCTGGAATTCCTCTCATATCCAAGATATTTCAGTCTTTTTAAACTGAAGCTGTTTCTGCTGATGACCAAACCCAGATTTTTAAAAAAAGAGTATCAGGGCTTACTTTTTGATCAACACTATATTTTGTGAGACTCCATCCCATGAAGGTAATAGTGTTTACTAGGTCAAGACAGTCATGAGGTTTAGAAAATGCTTTGCCTTTGTTGAGGGTAGAAGTAGGCACCAAACAGTTTAATTCTGTCAATAGAGAAAGTCTTTGTACTTATGTTAGGCTCGGGAAACTTTCTGGTAAAAAAGCTGAAAATGCTTTAGAGATCAGGTGCCTCAAATCAATTAACTAGGAATTTTCAGGATTACAGATATGGATCTGATCTCGTATGTTCCATTGAAGCCCCACAATAGATACCCTAATCCTTTTCCTTCCCTTCCCCTCAACCCAATACTTAGTGATTATCAATAAGAAAATAAGTCCTTCTTTCTAAAAAGGCCAATAAATATTAAAGGTTTAGAGATCACTGAAAAAAAATTCCTCTTACAGAATGTGAAATAATGAACATATGTCAAACACAACAGCTGACAAGGTATGTTTAAAGAGAAATCTAATGTCTTTGATACAGACATGGCTAGTCAAGACTCATTCCTAACAGAAAGATTTTTAGGGTCATTTTTTATAACTGAGACATCTGAGCTGTTAACATGAAGGGATTCCAGAAAATACCCATTTAATGAGTATAGACTGATGGAATTAGAATGCGGTTTAATTCCACCTTCTGACAAATCATAATGCCAAGGAGATCTCTAAAACATGAATCAGCTATGCCTCTGACAATCTTCAACAGAGAAAGGGAGAAGAAAAGATAGAAGCTTCTTGTTTTCTTCAGAAAGACAAGGAGAGAATTATTTGATGTGGATAATTAAAACAAATGATGCTTGATAATGCAAAACTTGCAGGCAGCCTAGAGCAGTAGCTTAAATGTTAAGTAAGGAAACTGAGATGAAAGATGATACATACAGTTTGGAGGCAGAAAATATTAGAAACATTGCCATTGTAGAATTTTTTTTTTTAGTTTAAAAGGATAACATCGTAAGAGTGACTTAAAAATATTAGACTTCTGAGACAAAAAGAGTCCTTAAATTGTTTGTTATGCTTAACACCAGCTGAGATTGTGGAACAAAAGAAAAGAAAAAGAAAACATTGTTAAGCAAATAACAAGGAAAAGATTCATCTGGACTTTAAAGTAACATAAGTGATAGATCATGATAATCTAACTGGAGGCTAAAATTTTCATCAAAACTATGTTTAGAGTTTTGGTTTATAAGTTTCTCTTTAAAAATTGCATACTTTTTCATAAAAGAAAAAAATCCTACATTTTCAAGTTCAGTAATACTGGTATATAACATTGTGCACATATAATTGCAGAGAGTTAGATTTGGCAGAGGTGGTGCTCAATAATAGAGCTCTAGGCTCCCTAGCTTGATAAAAGAATAAAAGAGGGAGAGTAATTTCTTAGTCACTTCCATTATTAATCTTTGCATTTGATAATATTAATCCAAACTATTTTGAACCTTTGTACTAGTTTTGGAAGGTTTTTTTTTTATAAAAACACTAGGAAATTTAAGCTTTTAGGAAATGAACAATGAATACTAATTAACAAATGGAGAAACTAGGCCATGTAGCAGTTTTGCTAAGTTGGTCAGGAAATTATTATGAGAGAAGTGGATAAAATCCATTTTCCTCATAATAAGACACTATTTTAAACACTTTAAAAAAAGCTGAATACATGCTTTAGGTAAAAAAGTACCACCAGCAGCAGATAGTGTAATCTTTGAGAAAACTGAGTTTGTAGAAGAAAAATTAACAGAATTTAAAGACTGCAAATATTGAAAAATGGTAATAAACTAATAACTGATAAGAAATGGCAGTAAATAAACAGTACATCTAAGGAAAGAATTTTAAAAAGATAGATCATGTCTATGGTTTAGAAGATTTCAGAATTTTGTGAACACTTTAATAAATTAAGAGCTTGTCATTTAAAGAGTAGGGACTGAGGGAATTTGCTGGCTAATTGCAACCTTTCATATCCAAATTTAAATCCTCAGTCCACAGTGTTGTCAGTGAACTGGCACCCAATATCCCTACTGTTCCTCTGGAATGTCAGGTGCCTAATTGCTAGAGGACATTTAAACCTTCAAGCCCTTTGTTATTTATATTAATAGTAGCAACTGTTTTCAACTGCGTTTACCAAACAGGTCCCTATGTAGAATGCCTCAACAATAACATAATGCTTACAGTTTCACTGGGGTATTGAAAATTTGGGAATTGGAGATGGGAAATTACAGGAATGTCTGGCATGTTCTGCAGAAAACTTCCTAATGTGTTGGCTCAAATGATTGTTCTAATGCTGTTTCACATGGTAAAACCATTTAAATATCAGTGGTAAAAAAAATTGGTTGAATGTGCTACTAAAACTGGGCAGTTAAATTTAACATATAAAAGGCACAAAACCCAATCCTTTTACATATATAAAACAAGGTAGTCTTTTCGTGGAATGTGTTGAGATACTAAACTTTGAGCATTCTTACACACGTTTGACAATGAACAAACTAAGGTAAGTTCATCATGTCAAATAAGAAATAGAAACGTGATTTTCTGCCTCTAGGATTTCATCTGACTATGTGTATTAAAAAAACCTATTCAGTATGTGATCCGAGAATAAGAAGAGCTGACATTTTTATCTCCAACAGTGTAGTGTGTTCATTGCAGCGAGATCATAGCAGACAGAACAGTCCCAGCTTTGAGGTGGATGATCATTTCACAGAGAAAGGTTGACATGGTTTCATTTCCTATCTACATACTCTGCACACTGGTTTTGTAAATCTTATTTTTTATAATTTTTCCTCAGTATTGTTCTGACCCGTGTCCATCAATTAGCAATGCAGATTTCACAGGATGGCAGAGTACATAAGAAAGGAATATTGGGACTCAGGCACCTTTGTGTTTTTAGCTCTTGGAACATTAGGATTGTTATGTCATGGTTCAAGGAAATGTAGCAAGCGTGGCCCATATACATAGGCAAATGTAGATATGGTGTGGAGGTGCTGGATTTCTTCTTGGAAATATAATGACTGCATCTACAGTTAGAAAAATAATAATTGATGCCCATAAACCACTCAAGACAGTAGTATACAAAGAACCAAAAAATAAAAAAGGAAGGGATTGAAGTTAATAAGGTGACTAGCCTAAATACAATTCCCCCACAGTTGGTTAACAAACAGGCAGGTCAAAATATGGAACTAGGTAGCTAAAGGAGAAGTATGGAAAGAGCTAGAAATCAATCTTGAGATAAGGGAGGAGGAGCCCTGGACAAACTTTCAGAAAAGGACCCAGTACAAAGTTGCATAGATTAATGGGATCAAAATGACAAGATAAAACTTGATACACATTTACTTGTGGTAATTATAAGCTCTTCTTAAGAGTCATTTAGTTCTCCTCTGATCATTAAGCATTTTAATGTATTTGTGTGCCATACTGCTGTTTGAGCTTCCCATAGACATAAACTTTCAGACTGTAGTTTCTAAAGATAATAAAAAAAATAATTTATATTACTGAGACATTACCTAGGAACTTTTTCAAGGCAGCATATCTGTCTGATCATAATAAAAAAGAGTTGCATAGTACATAACAAAACTTTTTAAATTTTATTTGTAGTTTGGGGGTTTTGTTGGCTTTTTTTTTGTTATTGTATTGGGTTTGGTTTTGTTTTTTTCTTTGTGTAAAGAATTTATAGAGAAAATACAGGTCTCTTGAATTGACTACCCTCTTTTTTTAATTATTTTTATTTTTTAAAAAACATATTATCTTCTATGTATTAGCTGGGAACAAAAAGAATTTATAGAATAAGAACATTAATCTCCCTCTAGTGAAAAAATCTCTACAAGGAAAGGAAATTCCAATATGCAGATGTCTCTAATTACACTCTCATTTTCTTTATGCCAATCATGTTATCATTTCTTCTCCTGGGAAGATTCTTTTGAATAAATGCTTTTTATTGACCATTACTGTTGCTTTTAAAGCCACCTGCTCCTTTTGCTTCATATGTCTAGTGAATTTCTCTTCCTTAAGGTACCCCTGGGTCTTTCTAGAGTGAAATTGGGGTAGCAAGACTGATTATTTGCTTAACATATTGCAGTGGGTTTGCTATTTGGAAATTGAGTATCACAGGTATCATAGGGTGTTAGGGGTTGGAAGGAACCTTGGAGATCTTCAAATCCAACCCCCCTGCCAGAGCAGGATTATATAATCTAGCACAGGTTACAAAGGAACGCATCCAGGTGGATTTTGAAAATCTCCAGAGAAGGAGACTCCACAGCCTCTAATATGGGGTCTTTCTTCCAGACAATTAACATATATTTCTTATAACTTCAAAAGTATTAAAAAATTTGAAACCATAAGCATATTGTCTTTTCAAAGACTTTATTTTGCTCTAATATAAGCAGAACCTGATTTCAGTGTCACTAAATGATACAGGCATTTTACATTTTTTCATCGCCAACTTTCTAACCTCCCTTCCAAGCCTTTGTTACTTTTCACCTGCTTAGCTGAAAGTGTATGGACTGTTTTGGGACAGACCTTTTTCCACCAGGGACTGGGTTTCTGGCATTTGGTATTTTGTTGAGAGCAATACATATATATGCATAGCCAATTGGAAGTCTTATTTCTGGAATAAGTAAGGACTGAGATACCAAAAGTCATATGCGGTAGTTGTTTCACTGTGAAACCAGAGGTTACATGTGTCTTCATTGTCCTGATTTTGTCAACCATGCACTGGACATTTGGAGATGCTATTATTTTCTCTTTCCCAGCAGAAAAAGTGTCATGAAATTGTCTTGCTGTATTCAAGAAAACAGTAAAAAAAAAATTTTTAAAAGTGTCTCTGCATACCCTATTTATTTGAATTATTCTGTTCTGATTTGCAATTTCATTGTCATTTACACAGTCCTTCGCATGCGTTCGCTCTAAATCAAAGAGACATTCCTTGGTTTCTCAAGAGTAGAGCTAACAGGTGATTTTTCCGGAATGGAAACTTGAAGTGGTAATTCTTTAAGTGTAATTATGTATCTGCAGAATAACTTAGGTTGCAAGGGACCTCTAGAGAAGGTCTAGTGCCTGCTCAAAGCAGGATCTATTACAGCAGGTTTCTCAGTACAATGTCTTGTTGGGTTTTAAATATCTCCAAGTTGCCTGTGAGGGAAACTGGTTCTTGTGTTGACAGCCTTCATAGGAAAAAGTATTTTTTTGTCATGTTCTGCTGATATTTCCTGTATTTTAGTTTGCCATTTAATTTTCCATACAATTATCCTGTCCTTTAACTGGGTATCACTGAGTTGAGTCAGATTCTGTCTTCTTCACAGTTCTCCAGTAGGTATTTATACACATGGAATCATCCTCAAACCTTCTTTTCTCTGGACTGAATGGTCCCAACTCTCTCAACCTCTCCTTGTCTGACAAATACTCCACTTCCTTAATCATATTTGTGATCCTTTGCTGATCTCACTCAAGTAACTCCATGTCACTCCTGTGCTGAGGAGACCAGGAAACAGCACTCTCTATGTTTCTCATAAGTATTAAGTAGAGGGAAATGATCATCCTAACTCACCTGCTGGCAATGCTCTTCTTCATGCAGCCCGGGATGCTGTTTAATACAAGGGCACATTGTTGATGACTGTTTAATTTGTTGTTCACTGAGACGTCCTATTCTGATAAGCTGTTTTCCAGGCAGCTGCTAGACCCCAGCCTGTGCAGGTGATCAGGGCTATTCCCTGGGTGCAGGGCTTAGCATTTCTGTTTGATGAACTTTGTGGGGTACCAGTTGTCCTGTTTCTCCAGACTGTCAAGGTACTTCTGTTTGAATGGCAGCACAGCCCTCTGGTGTATGAGCAACTCTTCCCAATTCTTTACCATCTCCAAACCTTCAGAAGCTGCACTCTGGGCACATAACCTTGCACATTTAGCTTGCTACCCCAGTCGAGCACTTTCTGACTTGATTGCTGGTCATCATCTCCTTTCCTGTTTTTTCCTACATTAAAGTTCTCCACAACTGTTTGGCCATCCTGTTGGTAAAGACTAATGTCTTTGATTTGTCCTGTAACCCATGGGTATTGTCAGTAACTCATATCTAAAACATGATCTAAAAGTCTTTAGACTATGTATGGCATATAAAGCAGTACAAGAAGAACCTTTCCACAGAGTTCCTTTTTTTCACAGTTGTCCCTTACCTTTAAGATCCCAAAGCTATCTTACTGTGTCCAAAAGCACCCACCTTCTTAAGCTGTTGCTCACTGTTCCTATTCCAATATCATACTTAGCTTCCTACTTAGCCAGTTGCTGTGTCAGTTCATCCTCCTGCTATAATTCCTCCTGCTATAGTTCCTTCCTGAATTTACAGTATGAATCTATCTCTGTTCTTTCACTGGATAGGAAGAAGCAATCATTTGCACTTGTTGACTGCATGCATATGCAAATAGACAGATAGATGGTTAGATAGATAGATAGATAGATAGACATATAAAAAAATAACCACCTTACTCTTGGAATGACAAATTGGTAATGTAATTTTTTAATTTAGTGTTTATTATTCTTACTACATTAAGAGGCATGACAAAATGTTATCAACATGGCAGTTTATACACATAAACTGCAATAACAATTATATTGGTTTAGGTTTTTTTTGTGTAGAAACAACTATTGAGCTACTGAATCAAAAGCAGAGAGTGATATTTAATGGAAAACAATAAAGATAGATTTTCATTGACTGAATAAATCTGTTTCTATGTTAAATATAACACTTTCTGTTTGTTAGTCTGAAACTTGAGAGTTATAACTATAATTCCCCAGCCTGGTGGATGATTAATGAGTTCTATCCTCTGCTGTATTAAAGAATGGAATGAAAACTTAATGGCCAAAGAGCATGTATATATCTTCAAAAATAACAAATAAGCAAAGAGATAAAAGGTGTCTTAAGTTTTTCACAATTCCCTTGATGCTGATATTTTTAGAAAATAAAGCACAGGTGCACACACACAATCAATAGTTGTACATCTTGTAAGACATTCTACCAGCTCTCTAATGGCTCACACAGTTAAGTAAAGGTTGGAATACAGATAGCCTTTGTATCACTAAGTTAAAATAATTCCATAAACTAAAGAGAAATAAGCTGAAATCCCAAAGAGAACGGTGAAAAAAAGCCTAAAATGAGCATTTGCTCAGGATGTGTCTGTAGTTGAAAGACTAAGATAAAAATCACATTGCTAGCTTGAGATATTTATCCTAGAAGTAAGCCTCTCCAGACTCCTTTGTTCTAACTGAATATTTATATATATGCATATATATGTGTGTACATACAGATATATATATTAAGCAATTGCAGATTGCTGTGATAGGAGTGTTTAGAAGACTGTTGCATCAAACAGCACATTAACTTTGGGAAAAAACCCTCAATAAATGCCAATGGTAAACTATTGGCATTATTAATGACCTTTTCTACAGATACAAAACTCCTACTCTTTACATTTATGATCTAAATTAGTTGTGGGTATATAATACTACCCAGCTGATTCTGTATATTTACTGTAGATGGGAAACACCGTTGATGAACTCTACTTGCTGATGCTGAGGCTCTGTTGTCAAAAGTAAAGTAGGTTGTCCTCTCTTATTATTTTGCTTGGTTATACTTGTTGCTTTTATGCTATTACCTCCTTCCCAAAAGGGAAGGCCTCATTTTCTCTTTTTTTTTTCTTTCTTTTGCCTGTCTCCTGCACATTTGGCAGGAGGTCCTTTCTGTTTACATTCTTACTCATATCTTGTTCTTTGCCAGCTTAAGTGTATCCTAAATTCAACTACATCTGTTCTGTTCTTCTTTCTCCCTTTAGTAGGCAGATATCCGACAAGCTTATGCAAAATACTTACACCTTGTTCCATCTGGCTGTTCCATTCCTGAGCTACACAATATTTATCTAGTGCTTTTAATTACCCATTTTAATGTGCTTATATTTGGATTAGAATATTATTTATTTCATGATCAATACAAGCTGATCTAATTTATGTTGCAAATGATACACACCATTTCTTGGTGTACAGACCTCTGCTTTGTTTACATCTTTCAGAGTCTGACAGAGGGCTGCCTCTGGGTCCTTATCCAGAAGCCAATTCAGAGTATGTAAGTCTAAGACTATGCAGCACGGACCAAATCAACTGCTGAGAGAATGGGATGCTCCCATTGCTTCTATTGAGCTGAGTCTGCCTGACTCACAATATCAAAAGAGAAGTGGGGAGCAAAATTTCCCTCATTCTGCAGATGTGAATCATACAGCTTGCTCAGTCATACTGTGTACTCAGCCCAATCAGTAAGGCTTCTGTACTGAAATATCCTCTTCTACTCCCTGCCTATTGCCCTCAGGCTCAAATGATGTCAGTGATGAAACACACTGGAACCTAAAAAGCAGCCTTTCCAAAATTCTGGGTTTGAATTTAATAATAAGTGGTAGGTAACTATAAAAATTATTTATAGTAAGTGACACCATAAAACATATTTGTAGCCACTGGAAAGCTATTTTTTGTCTCTGAACCTTTATTTTTCCTTGCCGCAATCTTTGTGTTTCATCTCTACGCAAGGGTCTTTCTTGACATGAGTCTAGAAAACTGTGGGCCAAACCTTTATATATACTATATATTCAAAGGGAAAAACATAGCTTTCCCTGGGTGAATGACATTCATTTATGACATTTAAGGCCTACTGCAAATAGAAATAGACTCAAAAGCTGAGTAAAATACAGTACAGTGTAGAAAATAAACTTAACTGGGAGTAAAATTGTGAGTGGAGCAGACAAGGGTATTCTTCACCTTAGTCTCCTAACTTGTCTAGGATTTTTGTCTGCTTGTTTTTCTGCTTTTTCTCTTTGCTCAGACCTTTGCTCAGTGACACAGATTGGTTGCCATTGGCCATAATGCCAAGGATGAAAAGGAGCCCAGGCAACCCCCAGTGCTCATGATAGCTTTTGCAGGCTTTCTGGACCTATAGCTTGAAAGTAGAAATCTTAAAATTGTTTGTTGCTTTTGTCCATTTTTAATGAGGAAGTACAATGGTTCAAGAAATAGATTACATGAGAACTTCAGGCTGTATGATTTTAATAATAAACATAGTTTGGAGTTGGTTTGTGGTTACAAAACAAACCAGAACTTTTGAAAAGCTAAAAACAAACCCAAAACCAAACCAAAACCAAAACCAAAACCAAAACCAACAAACAAAAACAACAACAACAACAAACACAAAAAACCCCCAAAACAAAACAAAACAAAAACAGAAACAAAACAGAGGAGAAAACCAAATAGACAGAGGTTAACTAAATAACTCAAAATCAATTGCAGAGCTGGAATTTGAAATAAAAACTTGTAGACACAGGTCAGTGAGTAATAGTGGTGGAACCTGCCTCTATTTTAGTGTGATAATCAAGATGATATGATTCCCTTAAGAGTGCCATTTTAATTTGTCCTGCATGGATAAAAAGCAATTTAAATTGAGAAATAACAAATGTCTTATTCTATATAAATAAAAAAGAGAAAGAAGGTCAGGGAAATTACTTAAGCAAAGAAATACAATTTTCACCAAGGTAGTGGTGAGCTTTTAATCTAGAAAATGTTGCTATTTTCATATTGATTCCACAGGAAAAAAATTGCCTAAATTATGAAAGGAGAAAACTACCACTTTAAGTTTCCAGTGAAGTAAAAAAAAAAAAAGAGCACTAATCTTCTGCTCTTAAAATAGATGCATCATTTAATAAGCAGTTATCTTGTCATTTAAATAGCAATCTCCTGAGTATATTTTAGCTACAGAGTACTCTTCTAAAATGTGCCAAACACTAAATTTGTTTCATGTATTCTAAAAAACAATTAGGAGAGGTAAAAATGTAGTTACATCAAGTGTCCATAGAGTTCCAATATATGGCTTTATGATGAAAAAAAATGTAAAAGACAGGACAAGCTGGAGTAAATACAGGAATTGGCACCACTCAACCTTGAACACTGAATTGAGCATGCCATTTAGAAAAGTAGAGACATCAGACCACATATGATAGGGACTGGAATGGTTAGCAGGGAACAAAAATAGAGAATAACAGGGTGTGAAGGGGAGGTTTATAGGGTGCACTGGAATTGTAAATTTTTAGACTTTCACCAGCATGCACAGAAAAATATGCTTGCCAGAATGTTTAGAACATCACAAGTATGTAAAAAACCTAAGGGTTCTCAGCAATACTTAGACTCTGGGAAAATAAGGCAAAATGGATCATAATTTTACATTTTTTCCTCTAGAATAAACTCCTAAATATAGCAGAAAAATTAAAGTAGCTCAAAATCTTTTTCAGATATGATAAAGGTCAAGGAATTTTCACTGTCCCACATGAAATCCTGGTCTCTAAATTGGAAAGTGATGGATGGACCACTTGTTGCACTAAGAATTGTCTGGGCGATCACACTCAAAGTGTTGCCGTCAACAGCTTGATTTCCAAGTGGAGACTGGTGTCAAGTGGTGTTCCTCAGGGATTGGTACCAAGACCAGCTCTATTTAACATCTTTGTTGGTAGATGGGATAGACAATGGGATTGAGTTCACCCTCAGTAAGTTTGTGGATGACATTGAGATCTGTGGTGTGGTTGACAAACTGGAGGGAAGGGATGCCCTCCAGAGGGACCTTGACAGGTGGAAGAAGTGGGCCCATCCCAACCTCATGAAATTTAACAGTCAAGTGCAAGGTCCTGTACCTGTGTCAGGGAAATCCCAAGCACAAACACAGGCTGGGCCATGAGTGGATTGAGAGCAATCCTGAGGATTTGGGCATGCTGGTTGATCAAAAGCTCAACATGATCCACCAATGTGTGAGTGCAGCACTGAAAAACAATCATATCCTGGACTTCATCAAAAGAAACATGTCCAGCGGGTCAAGGGAGAAGATTTTGCCCATCTACTCTGCTCCTGTGAGACCCCACCTGGAGTACTGTGCCCAGCTCTGGAGCCCTAGTACAAGAATGACATAGACCTGTTGAAATGGATGCAGAAGAGGGCTATGAAGATGATGCAAGCTCTGGAACACCTCTCTTACAAGGACGAGCTGAGAGAATAGGGGCTGTTCCACCTAGAAAAGAATGTTCTGGGAGATGTTATTGTAGCCTTCCAGTGTCTGAAGTGAGCCTATATGAAAGTTGGGTAGGGATGTTTTTATCAGGACTTGTAGTGATTGGATATGGGGTAATTGTTTCAGACTGGACAGAGGTAGATTCAGATGAGAAAAACTTAACAAAGAAGTTTTTCACTCTGAGGGTGATGAGACACTGGAGCAGGTTGTCCAAGGAGGTTGTGGATGCTCCAACACTTGAAGTGTTCAAGACCAGGTTAGATGGGGCTTTAAGCAACCCAATCTAGTGGAAGGTGTCCCTGCCCATGGCAGGGGGTTGGAACTAGATGATCTTTTAAGGTCTTTTCCACACAAAATATGTTATGATTCTGTGATATTATCTGAAATTTAAAAAAACCCAACCACATAACAAACCAACACAAAACAATAGGTATCATGTTGTTTTCTTATCACATTTCTATCAGATTATTTCTTAAGAGAAAATATTGAGATTTATGATTCCCTAATAGCTACCCATCACTCAGTGAATACTCGAGGTTGTTCTTTGTTGCTTATTCACAGGATAGCAAATATAAATTGAATTATTTATATTGCATACCCAGGAGTTGTATGCATTCCGTAATTCAGGAAATCAGAATGCCAAAATATAGAATGTGGGTGCTCAGTTTTGGACACAAAGACCAAGTATTTGTTTAAGGTTGTATCATTTAAGGTTGTATCATAAATCAAGCAAATAAGCTAGAAAGTGAGCAAACAACACAGGAAGCAGTTTATTAGGGTATGGTTTGTGCTTGAGAAGCACATATTAAGACTACAATGAATAGATTTTATTTATGGTCAGGAAAAAAAGAATTGTAATAGGTGTTGAAATTACTTAAATAAAGTCAGAGTTTAACATGGCTCATTATATAATCCTATCCATAATATAATAATAATCCATAATATCTCACTCAGTCTTTCAGATAAGCTGTACTGTCTTGGTTAGCAGAAACAGACTACTTTCAGTATTCCAGGGATCTTAGTACACCTTGCATTTCATGAGATCAGGCAGATGACATGGAATCAGAAAAAAAAAATTTTAGGACAGACTCTTACACCAGGTTCTGCAAATTTGACTTTTTGGATTGCCATATTCATTTTTTTTGAAGGGGAGAAATTCTTTCCCCTTTAAGTTGATACTTTTCATGAAGTCTAGTACTACTGTATTTGCTATAGTAACAGTATATTAAGGTGGCTTATGCTGTGCTTATTTAACAGCATTAAATTTAATCTATGATGGTTTAATTGGAAAATTAAGTGTATTGATACTCTGAAGCAGGAGATAAAGTGTCATTTTTTAATCTACTGTAGCTAGTGGAAGAAGAAAATTTTATTTTTTTTTCTCTTCTCAAATCTTTCCTAGAATAGAACAGTACATGTTTCAGATCTTCCTGTGACCTCTCATATTTCAGGGATATAAATCAGTTTTTCCAGGTTTCTAAATTACTCCAAGATAATCTTTAGGTTTACCTCTGTTCAGGGCCAAAGAGTTCACAGAAAAATCAGGTAATTCCCTCTTCAGTTATTCTGTCACACATTGTCATATTAATCAGCAGTGGTGACATGGCAAGAAAAGTTAATGATAATATTACAATAATGAGGTTGGAAGAAAAAAAAACTTGGGTGATTAATTGTTCTTTGTGCTTCTTAGTATAATTCAGACAATTCAGTTGTTTAAAAACTTCTGTCTTAGCAGATGGAAATCACTGCGAAAAACAATGATTAAGTCATTCAAGCCATTTAGAATCACAGAATCATAGATTCTCTCTTTTCTATCAAGTTTAATGCATATTACATCATGACAATCTCCAGAAGCTATAAAACTCACCAGGAGCAAAAAAAAATAATAATCTGATACACATAAGATGTTAAATAAAAGGCACTTAATTTAACTAATGTTCAGTATAACAACAGTCACATACATAGACAAGTAATAAAAGCAATACTGTTGAAGAAATAGATTCTACTGCAAGAGTTATAAAGTGACAGATAATATGAAAATTTCATGGAGGACTTTTTTAGATGGATAACTGTGATGATTCACTTGCACTTAAGCAAATGAAGAACAATCTAGCCAATAAATACAGCATTAGAATCAAGACCAGCAATACTTTCAGAAATTACTGACTCACTCATTTGGAATATTGCATATTAGAATACATTGACTTTGCCTCTTGCTTTACCATCACATTTTCTTTCCTCATATACACCTGAAAATCTTCTGCATTCACCATGTTTTTTCTCATTATTCATAGTTTTAAGAAACACCCAAATTTTAAGAAAAATTACAAAGTCCTACACATATGTATATCTGACATGAGGGCCCACTTCAATCTGCTCTTCATCCCGTATATACATTGAAATAAAACCAAAACCTTTCAACTGCTTCACAAGAAGAACTTTCATCCTCTAACAGGCTGAGGTGATCCTAAAAGGCAAGAAGCATTATTGTAATGTAGCCCTTCAAGTTAGAAGTCAGTGATTTTAGCCCAGCTAAACTCCTGAAGACAAGAAAATCAGATTGGGAAAAGGATGAATGAAATTAACTACCTTGCATTCTTGAACAGCCAGTCCTCCCTTTCTGCCAGGGTTTGTGAGTCTTTCTCCGTTTCTTCACTATTCACTCATGTTAGCATTTGGTGGTGAGACATTCTGAAGCATGCTAAATTCTGCGAACTTCTTGAGACTGAAATACTGGAATACATACATATGTGTTTCTGTGCAGACATGTGTATACATATATAAAACTGTAAAAAGTGTATGTTATTGGCAGATAATCATAAGTATCCGAGTTTCACAGCCATGATTTTTTCTGCCTGTGGAAGTCAGGAACATGCAAAAGCATTACAACTTCATATTATTTTTTCCCAGCTTCGAAGAAAGCAGACTGAGTAGAATAGCAAAATAATTCAGCTATGATATTCTTTGTTTTGCAGTCATCTCCATGTCACTGTGCATCTCTTTTATGTTTCTTAAATATTCATATAGTCTAATCATGATATAGAAATATTTAATTCTAAATTAAATTAGTATTAAATACCTGTGTGAGGAAATTATTTGTAGAAAAAGGTGAAGAAGGCACAACTTCAAAGAAAGCTGTGTTTCCTGCTTTTTAAATGATGAGGGCAGGCTGTATGAACAATATTAACTTGTACCAAAAGGTGCATGACAGAAAATTCAGCAGCAATGATTTACCACCAAAACCCATGAGGACAAGAGGGAATATGTCACAAAAATACATTCATAAAAACATCCTCAGCAGTATCCAAACAGAGATGGACCTGTTTCTGCTACAGAATAATACTGAAACTTGGGAATGTCCTTGAAACAGCAAAAGGTGAGTTTTAGCTTGGCTGTATGAAATGTTTTTCACCTGATTTGTGATATAGACTGGAATATGACCTGTAGTCAAGGACAGTAACGTTATTAAAAAGATTTCAATATGTATTCTCAAAGTATTCCAAAAATGTATCCCTCACAGAACATCTTAAGACACACCAATTTATTTCTGGATATGATATATTTCTAAATGATTTTTAACAAATCTACTGCATTCTTTATTAATTTAATTCTTTATTTATTTGTTGTTTGTAATTACATTGGAATCAGATATAAAAAGTAACTCAAATATAATATAGATATGTTACAGATTTTGCACCGGTGCATTCATTACATGAAAACTGTTACCTCACTTCCCTTCTGGAACTAGGTCAATACCTTCATTTTAGGACAAAATCTGATTGCACTCAGTCTTCATTATCTGCTTTTTGGTTATGTGTTCAGTGGAACAGACACAGAAAATCTGAGGCATATGGTCACTCCAGGGATCCATGTTTTTCTATTACAAAGGCCTCAGATAAGGCTGCATTTAGCCTCACTTTCCCACCCCAAAACACATCCATTATGTGATAGCTGACATTTGGCAAGCATCCTAGTGATGGGCACAAGAACACACCCAGCTGGCTTCAATAGCCCTTCCAACCATACACTAAAGAGCTTTGCATTGGAACTTATGCTGATTAACACACCAGCCTATTTTGAAATTCTTCAAATAGTGCATAAAAACTTAGGGAGACAACAATATTTCAGCAAATTTAAGTGTGAGCACATTTTCCATGTTGATTTACAGAGTATTGTTTTCTGAAGGTCTTTATGATCCTGCTTCACTTTTGACCCATTTTTGTAGTGTGTTCAGTCTATTTTGCTACCTGTGGATAACAAAGATGCTTTAGTTTGTGCCTAGCTTTTCAGTCCAGGGTCATTTGTGCTTATGAATATAGTATTTGTTTTCCAAGCAGGAGTTAGTATGTAGATTGGTTTTTTTTTTCATAAAATAAAATAATTTATATATTATCATCTTGAAAATATCCTTTAAGGAAGCTTATAGTAAAGAAGTAAAATTTATATTATATTTTGACATTACCATGCACTATCAGCAGGCAGGTAACCATGGGTAACAATTAAGTACTAGAATAATTTTTTTTATGTTTAGTTTTCATAAACATTTTATGTTGATAGATCTGTAACAGATGATTTATTTCAGAGCGCGTTCTGTAATGTAGAATGTGCTTTGGCTAAAAAGCTTAGCAGGCTTTTGAAAACAGGTTAAGATACTCATGGATGATTTAGGCATGTACTGGGTAAAAAACTGAGAAGGGAGGAAGGAAAAGATATTAGCAGGGAGTCAGGAAAGAAGAAAAAATAAAGGGAAGAAATGGTTTATATTTTAAATTCTTGGTTTTGTGTGATACAATGGCATAAACTTAGTACTAAAATTGTGCAGTTGACAGCATCACTGAAGAGAGTGCGATCATTTTGAAAACTGCACAAAATTTGTTTATCTTTCTAAGTATTAAATACTAATGTCTGTTCTTCTGAAACCTTACTAATGACATTAATTAATGGCAGGTAATGTCAAAAAAAAAAAAAACAACAAAAAAAACCCCAACCAACCAAACCAAACCAACCAACCAACCAGCCAAAAAGTCCTTGTGTGACACTGCAGACTTGAGGAAAACTTTCACTGAAGGCTGAATGTAGGATTTGACTCAGTCCTGGAGGAGGAGAAAGACATGCCAACCACTTCCTGGGACAGAAGATAGAGCCTAAAACAGGCAGAAAGAAAATTAAATTAAATTTATTAATTTTAACTCAGTTTTTGTCCATTACTTCCCAATTCTTCACCAAAAATGTATAGGGAAACTTTGTAAGTTATAAAATACATTTATTTCACTAGGAAGGTTTGAAAAGAATACAATTTCTGAGAACAATCAATGCACATAAATGTGATCACTTGCATTCATGCATACATACACAGAGACAGAGCACACAAATATGCACAAGAGAAATCAGAAGTGAAACAAAACAATTGCCTCTGAATTGACTGTTCTTGATCAGAAGCAGGATCTTGAGTCATGACAGATAGTTCCATGAAAACATAAGCTCAAAGTTCAGCACCAAGCAGAAAAGGTAACCAGATGTTGGGATCACAGAGGGAAAACATTCTTTCACTGCATAAATGGTGATACGGACAAATCTTGAATATTGTTTTCAGTTATGGGTCTCTTATATCAAAAAAGTTGTTTAGAAAATTCTGAAACATCAACAAGAAGGTTTGACAGTACAGATTGTCTTCCAAATGAAGAATACAAATAGTCCAGGTCTCTTGAGTGTGGAAAAGTGTTAACTGAAGATAATAGAGCCCTACAAATTTATTAATGTTGTCAAGAATATGCACAGGTAATTACTATGCATTTCATCTTATGCTATGGGCACTTGAAAGCTCAAACTACCAAGTTAGTCAGATCCCAATTCAAAAGAAGAAGGAGGACGCAGATCTTCAGAAGATGAAGCAGACCCGTGCAGTTCCTTGACAAGAACAGGGAAAATTACACAGACACAGGAGGAGAAAAGAAGATGTAAAGAAATACAAAATCAAGCATTTCCTGTTAAGAAAACAGATGAGGAACAAGATAGCATTAGATAGAAGAATATAACTTCCCAGGTCTTACTCTTATACAGAAAAAATTAACTGTCAATGTAGACAAGGTACTTGGACAGAAAATCTGTCAGTCAGAGCCCAGAGGTTGTAACTTTTCCCTAAAACAGGACAGTTCAGCTGGAGACAAAAGCAAAAAGGATTTTTGTATTATTTTGTGGCATCACCAGCAGTAAATTTTGGTTAAGGCCACAAAGAACAAGTACTAATCATTAAGAATACATCCTCAGAGGAATGCCCGTATAGAGACTGAGTGATGAAAAAGAAAATAAAAAAAAAAAGGACTTTCACGAAAGAAAATATGAGACAGTATGAATCTTCCTAGTAGTTCCAAGTGAAGAACTGCAGACTTCTATGAAGACTGGAAATGTGTTAACTCTGTAACTCTGTAATACATCACTGATGTGTCAAGCCAATACAAGGTCTAGTTTTAGGCCTTGAAATGAAGTGCTTGAGAGGGTGGAGTAACACTGTACCCAACTCTGCATTGATGAGGAGTAGAGAGAAGCAAGTTACATGTATTAAAAGACTTCAAACTAGATGCTCATCTTGGTTATAAAAACTAATTTTTGCTATCATCTTGTACCTCTACCCTTCAGTATTGAGGTAAACTCACTAGCAAACTGCATAGGCATGCAAACATGTATAGCAGTGTATAAGCTTAAATCACTATCCATTTGAGATTTGTAACTAAAAGAAGAAGCTTAATTTTCTTTAAAAAGGTGTTAGACTCATCATTATTTTGTATTCCAAGTATACTGTTAAGTTAGTCAAATCCTTTTTTTTCCACTTCATTTAGAGATTCAGATGAATCTTTACAATAAGTATCCTATTTTTTAATAGCATTTCCATATTGATTACTTCAGTTATTTATGCATGGGTGGAGTGAAAAAAATATTACGCTTTTTTATTAATGAACTGGAAGAAAAAATAAACTGCATTAATTACATTTTCATTTATACTAAATTAAGGTGTTGCATACAGTGACAAATAAGAAATACAAAAAGTTTAAAAACCTAAGGTGTAAAAAGGAAACCTCCATACCAGTACCTGTGAGTGTTAAAAATCCAAACCACAGATAGTCATAAGTGTGAAGTGCTTGGAATACAGCAACACTGAGTGGGACTTTGGGCTCTAAATGGACAGTATATTAGAAACAATGGGGCTTTTAGCTGCTTATACACAAATGAAATGTGATGAAGGAAAAGATTAAAAAAAAAAGATTAAAAACCAGCCAATTGTATCTTATATAGTATACAAATCAATCAAATCAGAAGCTCAAGGAATGAATATCTTTTGATATAGCTATGTGTGACCATACATGTAGAATATTTTTGCAGTTCTGGGGACTTGAAGGAATTCAAGAAAGGACAACCACTTTGATTAGACATCTGAATAGAACAATTTATGGGGAAAAATTATAAAATATAATGGGCATTCACTGGGTAAGTTGTAACTAAAAAGTTGGGTATTCAATTGATGTAGCAAATATAGCCATTAAAGTTTTTGTAAGTTATATGTTGAATACAACCTCCTTATTTAATTTGCACATTGCTTTTCTTTTTGTTCTTTTATAGATAATGGGGTGGAAGAATTTTTTCTCAAGAACTTGCAAAAAAAGTAAAACATAAAAATATTTGTAAGACCTTTAGCACTGGAACTAAAAATGCAGTTGTTTGGAAAGCAGCTTTAATATATTCCAAAAGTGCTTCCTTGAAAAATTGCAGATGTTTGTTTTTATTTGTGAAAAGGAGTGAGTCTATAATTCTAAATTTGTGGAGACTAAAGAGAGAAAGAAAAGATATAATATGTAACAAGTGATCAGTTACACCGTGCTACTGGTAAGAAATAAGAAAGCAACAAGTAATGTACAAAAATGACCATTTTAAAAAAAAGCTGCCAGCTACCAATCAAAGTTTTATTACTAGCAAGGAATCCTGATTTTGCAAGTGCTCTAAGCAGATATTAAATTAAAAGAACCATACTCCAAACCTGTAAAAGCTACAGGACCATATGTACTACAGTCTAAAAAGTCACATTATGAAATATCTAAACTTAGGCACAGAGCTAGTGATGTCCACATAGATATTCTTGACATTCCTCTGGAGTCTTTAAGTAGTCATGTTTTTTTTAGTCAACTTTCTAGTCAGTATTTCAGAATTTATTGGAACACCTAAAATTTAGACTGCAAATAGTTCTGTGTTAGGCAGATTGAATGTCTTTGGCTTTATCAAGTTCACTTCTAGTTCTCTGGTCACATGCATCTTTATATGTGGTTACATTTCTGCCTATAACTGTCCTCTAGCTTTTTTTGTTACTTGGTTTAATAACTAAGCATACTTCCTTTTAAAAATTACTTTCTATTTTTCTTTCATTAATTTTGTCTACTGACATAGGAACTAAGGTATCATCTTTACTTAAACTAAGTTTTCCAGATTCTATTCCAAATGTTTGCAAAAGAAAATCAAATGTGTTGATTCAGTTTCATACATTTCCTGACTATTCAAGATGTTTTATTTACACAGAGGTTTAATTTTCTTAGCAAACCCCTTCTCAGTATCATGAGGAAGTTTTAAATTGTGTATTTCCACATTGTATTTACCTCAGAAAAATATGATGGCATAGTTTCTTCTTCAAACACACATGCATATTGGAAGTAACAGCTTCTCAGCAGAATCAAGAAGATGGAGAACCATGAAATGAAAGAATAATAATAATCTCCTACTTGAATCCAAGTATCTGAAATTATAATCAAGATATTACTGAAAAAGACAGGTCAATAAATGTGGAGTTTTGGGGGGTTTGTTTTTGTTTGTTTCTTTGTTTGTTTGTTTGTTTTTAATTTACCCTAGATTGCAAGTGTCTTTTCTAGATTTGAATGTAAGACTTACTGGTTTTCAGTGGAGTAGTTATCTATGTAATGATAGAAATTATACACATGTTGAATGGGGTCCTTCAGATTTTATCTCATTTTATCTGAACAGTAAATCTGCAAAATGGATTAGCCTTCAAATTTAATGTAATATTGTAAAGTACCATAACATGGCTTGGCATGATAAAATACTATAAAAGTTTAAGTAGGTGTTCTAGGGATAACTGTTTTAAGTGACCAACAGCTATGTGCCAGTATCTGCTTTGCTATACAGCTTTTCTTCTAACAAGTGGTTTATAGCTTCAGCAAGTATAAACATCAGTGAATAGAATGGGAGAAGCTTTATACTTTTCAGATGGTTTAGATATCTACTACATTCATAATACATTTTTTCTCATTTTTTTTCTCAGATAACTGTGCTTGCTCTTTCCATTAGAAATTGGTGTTTACTTAGGCTGAAATTAAGCAGAGTACCTTTCTGTACTGAAATACCAAGATATAATTACAAGTATTAAACATCACATTATCTGGTTTTATAAAATATGGTTACTACTTGAACTGTGATGTCTTCTATTAAAAACATTCAGAATCGATGTGCATTTACTAACAATAATTTGTATCACCTTCTAGTCATATGCCTTTCTATTAGTTACAGGTCTTAATGTGCCTAACTATTACATACACATGTAGTAAACATCAGCTGATCTGAGAAAATTATTTTTTTTTTCTTTTTTACACATACATTTACCTAGATATTTGCCTGTTAATAAAATTATCTCTTATTGTAGTGAACTTAATTTTCATAATCAATAATTTCCTTACAATCTTGTGGTTTCTGTACAATCCCATGAGAATGGTGTTATAGTTTTAATATTTTCCAAGAACCTAAGAAGACAGTGTTACAAAGGACTTGGATCGTCAAAATGAGTTTAGCAAGGAGTTTGGGTTCCTTGAATGTCATCTCTACATAACCTTGAACATGACAAATGAGGACTTGAAGAGCATTAATAATGTATGGGAAATGCAATCTATTTTCTGTCTCCACAGTCATAATTAGGTTCTGATAGAGCCGTCTGTACCAATTTACTGCAAAACATTTATTTAAAAAAAGCCCTCCACTTTTCAGAGTATTTATCAGTCATAGTGAGAAGACATCAAGGACAAGTTTAAAAGTAAAATGATTTGTAATTTGGTGTTAGTTGCCTTTATACCAGTTATTGTCACCATTAGACAGGTGAACCCAATCCACTTCTAAATAAAGGAAGTGATACTATAATTTATGCAGAAAGGAATGGCTTTTACAACACACATAAAGCCCCCATGAACCTGGATCTATATAACCCAAATAATTAGAAACAGCAAACAGGTAGAAATAGCTTCTGTGCTAATATTTTGCATTTTGTTGGCAAAGCAAAATCCACTAGTTATGAAGATGTTTTATTATGATGACTTGAGTTATATTCTTCAGAGCTGTGCCCTTTCATTTTGTATTAAATTACTTGCATCAAACTTATGCACTTATGAAAAAATTTTCTGGGATGAATAATTACCTAGTGAGTCGTGTGTTCCCCCCCCCCCCCCATTTCTTTTGTAATTTTTAATGGTTAAGAGAAGTACAATATTACAGCACTGAATCCTGTGTGGGATGGCATTTGGAAATGAGAAGGTACGAAACCTGGAAGTTAAAATATAACACAGTTGAAATACACAGTTATTATAACACTTAATAAGAATTAAATGTTTTGTTTAAAAACCCCTTAATTTCCTATAGATCATTCCACATTCACATACTATAATTGGAGGTGGACCACAAAAGCAGCCAATAAATCTCATTTTCCTGATTTCCTGAAGACTTCAGTTCTCAGCTGATAAAGCAAATCACTAACCGATGAAGTGTACTGAACTATGCTCTTGCAGTGATGGTTCATCTGAGAAAAGTTGTGACCCACTGGAATTCTTTGCACTAAATAGTTCTCTTTGATCTGAGTAGGGAAATGTACTAACCATTATTTTCAACAGAAATATGCCACTACAACATCAAAATATTATAATATTAATTTATGACAGTGGCAATGCTAAAGCACCATGGCATAATGAACAGAATAGGGTAAAGTCTTTAGACTAGATTTTTTAATAAAAATAAATTAATAATTGATTCAGGTAACTGGGCACAAAAATGGGGAGGTTGCAGCCAGTAGACAGCATATCACCACTTCCTCATCAAACTTTTCTTCTGCTCTGGTGTGGTGTCTCCATATGCTGCAGTGTATAACTGTTACTATTTAATCAATAATTCAATTTTTATTCTAATTAACAATATATTAATTTTACCCAAATTGAGACCATTTTGCCCATGGCAATTACTGGTAAACACACTCTGTCTTTATCTTGTCCCATGAACTTTCCTATTTCTTTTCTTCCTGTTTATTCCCTGCTGTCCTGCCAAAGAGGGAGGAGGGTGTCAGGGAGCAGCTGAGTAGAAGTCTGGCTGCTAGCCAATGATAACTCACCGGAAATGCAAGCAAAATTATGTTTGCTTCTGGTTTGGCTGATGTGACTCTTTCTGCAAAAACTGTTTTACCCACTGTCCATCATCATGGTATCAGTATTTGGGGTTTGCATTATTTCCCCTTCTCATATTAATAGGTTTGGAAAATAAAATTCATTCTATTATTAATACTAGCTTGTATCAGAGCTTTGCTGCACTTTAGCCATGCATTTAATGATGTCATTTCCTCTTCAATGACTGTCAGTATTATTTACTCCAAGTCTTACAAATCATTAGTCATCTATTTTCCCTTTCCTCAGTCAGTCTCAGGATTAGATTACAATATGTTAAGTTTATAAAGAAGACGTTTTGGACTTACGGTTATGTTTTTGTTTTATGTTATGACATCTGAAATATTGGGGTGCACAATTTAAGCTTTTTGTCCTAAATGAAAAAACATAATTTTACTCACTGCAATAACAACTGAGGCAGTTGGTAATGGTGCTTGTTAAAGCTTTAAGTATTTCATGATCAAATACTAAATTCACTGTGTATGTATTTATATCCATAGTTAAGTGCTGTTTCTTAAACATCTAAATATACGTTTGTACATATATACTCAGAGCCATGAAAGTATACACACATGCATACATACATTAGATATTTGTCTGTACAGAGATGAAATTAGGGCCTCAGCAGACAGAATGTGCATTCCTTTCACAACGGAAACCCCTGTCTGCAAAAATTAATAAATTATAATTGAAACATTTATGTCATCAAAAAAAGTACCATGCTTCCTTCTGTGCAGGGGAACAATTCTGTTTTACTTAACCTCCCCTGGATATAAGTTCAGATCATTTTACAGCAAACATAAATTGATATCATATATAGGAATTTGAAAACAACACAATGGTTTTATTCAGTGTAAAGACAGACATTACAAAGCATTGCTGAATAAGGAATAATTGATAAACACTGTGCACTCAGTATCTTGGAATACTCAATGTATACAATAGCAGAAAGGATGCAGTCTGTACTGGTCCTGACTAAGGAATTTTGAGGTAATAACCCCATCAGTGGGGCTCTGAGCTCTCAAGATGAATGTTGTGTTGTTATCAGAGTAAAGAAATAGGAAGCTGATCCAATCTATCCAGAAGATTTTTTATTTTTATGTAATTTAGTCAACATGCACAGTAAAACCAAAATGCATCTGCAGTGCTACCTTGGATCAGTCTGCTTCTGAAGAAATGGTTGCACCAGTGAACTTTTCTATTTCTTTGCTTTGCCACATGTCAAAGTAATGGGCTGCTTCTCAGCTATGAGGATGAAAAGACTGAATACCTATGGACATCTGTACTTTTCTCTGTTGGCAGATGGAAGCCAGGTGACATACCTTAGGCCCTTTTAAATGGCCAGAGGCACAAGTGTAGGCAACTGAATTACCCCAAGTGATGGTACTGGCAAGGGACTTGACTCAGCTCCCTGAACATAAGCACCCTGTGACCTTTGATATGCTCTGGGTTTACTGCATGTCCTCCAGCTGCTGCTCCAGAAGGAAACAGTCCCATATGATTTCTGTGTCATATTAACTAGTTGTGGAGGGTGTCTGTTCTAACTGCCCAAATGGCAGCTAAAAGACCATTAAACACGTATTTATGCACAAGCTCTGGGGTAAGATCCAGTTTAATATTAAGCCATTTATCTGTGCTTAGAGGTCTAGATGTGTGTTCGATATTAAGACTTCTAGTCAGTGGTTAAATGATGCTGAGGGAATGAAACAGATGACAAGCCACAATATTCGGTTGTATACATACAGAGGGAAAAGTGGTGCTGAGAGGTAGAGACCAAAGGAATGAATGAAAGTATGTCAAAGTAAATGGAAAATACAAAGTGTGAAATTTTGTTGAGCATTATTTGAGAATTACTTGTGAATTGAAGTGTATTACTGTGGTTTGCCTTGGCAAAAAATAGTATAGAAAGATGGTAAATCCTAAAAATGGAATAGTATATTTTAGAATTATATTATTTTATAGTAGCATATTCTATAATTTTGAAAAGTTCTAAGAAAATTGCAGGTATTTTAAAAGAAACAATTTAAAAAAAAGATTCCAAGCCCAATAATTTCTGAGCAAAAGCAAGCTCAAAATGAAATCACAGATAGCTTTATATTCCTGAACTTGCATGTTATAAAATATTTGAATAAAAAATTCTTTCACTGGGTTTCTTTGATGTAAGACAGCGTTAGAATTGGAAAAGGAAATCTGTTGATATATCACAGACTGAAGAGAAAAAAAAAAAATAAATCCCAAACACAAATACGGGCTGGATGATGCGTGGATTGAGATCAGTCAATCCTTCTCTGTGGAGAAGGATTTGGGGATGTTGATACATGAAAAACTAAATATAAGCCATCAATGTGCACTCACAGCTCAGGAAGCCAATTGCATCAAGACAATCATGGCCAGCAGGTCAAGGGAGGTGATTTTCCCCTTCTACTCCACTCTTGTGAGACCCCACCTGGAGTACTATGTCCAGCTCTGGACTCCTAAGCTCAAGCCTGCTCAAGCAGGCTCCAGGGAGAGCATTTAAATTCCACTTCAATGAATGAAAAGAATACAGTGATTTGAAAGTAAATGAGAACTTGTCATAATATTATAGTGTTAAAAAACAATACTAGTAACAACATCTAATAAATAATATAGGCTGTTGTTTTATAAACTGCCATGAGTAACTGACAAGGAAGATCTTGTGAAACATGATTGCCATTACAGAAGCTAGTCAGATCTATTCCATAACTCCTGTTTTGTGTTTTGCTGCTTGCAATCATGAAGAGCTATTCCTGTGTAAACCTGTCATTAATCTCCAGCTAGGCTGTCAAAAGTATGATGGATATGAAAAAAACTGTACTTTTAAAAACTTTATATATATATATGTATCAGGCAGGTACTAAGGTAACAATACGCTCCAGCCCACATCCTATATTAATCAGTAATTTTATGGGTATTGACAAATCAGCTAAAGTGCAAGCTTCGTTCTAAACTATATTTGAAGATTTTGCTCTCCAGCTACTGTTATAATAAATCTATTTTCCTGTCAAACAGATTGAAATTGGATTTCTTTGTTGCATTAAAAATGATAGCTGTGATAAGAATGCATCTGGCAGCAGAAGCTCAAACAGCTCAATTTAGGTGCTATACAGAGACTCCAGTTAGTCCTTGGTGACTTGCTTATATGTATAAAATCTTTCTGATTTTTCTTGTTAGGTGAGCTTATATGTCACTATCAAGCTTTGACTTGATTGGCAGATTGCAATGGAAAAATGAAATTATTTTCTATGTATTTGCTTGATTTTTCACAAGCAATAAATGCAAACTGATCATCTGGGATGTTAATATTCAGAGCTCTGTGTGGGTAGTGTGCGTAATTAGTGAATAGAATTTATACCTATGTCTCTCACAGGCTGTATTTGTTTGCTTGGAGACCAACATTTAAACTAAAGAATAAAAGTGTATCTGCCAGGTGTGATAAATACAACTTCCATTTCAACACCTCACATTAACAAATGTTGCCTGTAAATTAAGAGATTATTAAAACCACTACATTACTGGTATAAGACTGAGGTGTGTGGACCCAGTTCAGCCACAGTGTTAGGAATACTATGGTTACCTATGAAATGCACAGGTAGAGTTAGGGGCTTGAGGGAGCTGGAGTCAGAAAAGCTGGAAAACCAGACGGTTATCCACATGCTTCAGTGAATTGAAAGGCAACATGAGTAAAAAGAGCAAGCTTCAACTCCTGCTTCTTTCCTTGACACTTAGTACATCCAGAAAGGTAATTTGGAAGTCCATCTGTTATGTTATTCAAATGCATCAACCCCTCCAGCTACACACACATCAGTCCAGAGGATATGAATGTATAGGTCCTTTGGAAATATGCAACATGCAGGTACATTTTTTATATGACAGAAGCTGTCTCATTTTAGTTATGTTACTGGCCAAAGTCATATTCTACTTGGTCAACAAATGGTCAGGACAAGTGTAACAGGCTCCTTGGACCTTTTCATTCAATAAGATGTCCAGTACTTCTCAGGAGATGTAAATGATTCAGACATTTGTTATTCCAGTTGGGTTTTAACTCGAGATAGTGCAGACATAAATAAACAGACCATGTTAACTTTGCCACGGGAAAAGTTAGTGCACCTGTGAAGCAGCTGTGGAGCTCCAGAATCAGGAGTGATGATGTGCTGGGGTAGGTCACCATCTCCTTCGCTAAAAACAAAACAAAACAAAACAAAACCAAACAAACAAAAAAAAACAAACCCCAAACAAACAAACCAAAACAAAAACAACCAAAAAGAAACCCTGAATAACACAGAAAGGTAATAAAAGAATAAGGAGTAGAGGTTGTGGGAATTGAAGCCTAAGCTTATTCTCTAACTTCTGGGCCATTCTTCATTTATGATAATGATGCTATTGTAAGAGCATATGCAGAGATAAGCACATACCAAGTCTGAAGCATGCAGAAATCAACAGAAAGACTCTCAGTGGGTTCACTGAGTTCTAGTTCCATTTTAATGCACATTTCAACGAACATCACAATTTAAGAGTTGTGTTTCAGGCAGCACAAATCATGCTATAGTATTAGAAAGTGTTTCAGCTCATGATGAGACAGTTAATAAGCCTTGAAGGATATAAGATGCACTCGGAAGAATCAAAGCAATGATACTTAGCTGAGTCATCAGAGAAGATTTCTTCCCTCATCTATTCTTGCATCTGTTAAAATGAAGATATTTCAATCTATTCCATTAATGACTGATTAATGACCTATGGAATTTCTCTACCTGCTGAAAATATGCCTAAGGAGTCACAAAGTTTTTCATGACTGCTTATTCTGTTTTATTATGGTGTCCCAGAAGACTTGGTGGTATATTGCACATAGAAAATATCTACCTCAGAAAGTTTTTTCAGCCTCTAGCAGTATCATAATGTTGTCTTTGCCACTCTCTCATCTTTGTCACTCTCTCATCTTTGTCATTATTTTATTTCATTTTTGTTTTCGTGTTTCTATTTCCTTGTAATCCTATGACTGCGTGGATTTTTGTACCTTAACTTCTGATTATTTTCCTAATTCTTACCCAATTTTCTTTCTAAGCAATCAATGTAAATGGTATATTACATTAAAAATATAACATTTAATCCAACAAGTTTTACTACAAGCTTCATGCAGTTAAATACACATAAACCACATGTATTTTACAAAAATTATTAATCCACCTATGAGAAGAAACCTAGTATTTTATTCCTTCAATAAACTCAGGATAACTGGTTGTTTTTCTTGCAGAGAAGAGCAACACAATATTATCCTAAACTTCTTTTGAAATGAAAAATTCATCTCTTAGCTCTACTTTTAACTTAAATACCACTCTAAATAAGGTTGGGATTTAACAGAATGAGACCTGTTGAAGATCCAGGAGCAAGTGAATTACAATATAACAGATAATGTACTTAATAATAGAGAAATTTCAATTAGGTAACACATTTGTCAGCTGAACAGTTTTTCTTGCAGCTGGACTAATCATGGATCCACATTTACTTGCCCTGCCACTGTCATTAATCCAATATATGATACCATAGCTATTTATTCCTTATTTATAAATATTTGGGGAGAGGGAAAGGTACAGACTGTAGATAAGTGATGGCCACACTTTGGAACTACTTTTCATTCATCTGCACATTTTTAAATACTGTGAAGAAAATACCTTATATCACCAGTTTGATGAGCTTTTCAAGTGATTCTAGACCACGTATTATAATTGGAGGTTTTGAATGTATTACTACATTAGCAAAAAAAGTAAAAATCTGTACATTGTAAACTACATAAATTAAGCTTCAAAATACATTTTCAGAAATGCCTCTGTCATGCAGTCACAGACATTAAGGCAAGTCTACAAGAGTATAATCACATGAAAATCTTTTGGCACACATACACACCTTGTAAATACATTAGATATTCATGGATCTTCCCTCAAGTTCTCATGAAAATGGAATATTTGACTGTTAATCACAACAGTATCATTTATAGCTCACTCTATGTGTTTTTCATTAGGTATGCACAAATCTTTGCCTATTATAAGGCATATGTAAAGTCAGAAATAATCTTGTATATACTACTGCTTTTTCAATATACCTTAGGAATAAATTAGTAAACTAAAAGAAAATTTACATTATCTCTAAATACACAAATAATTATTATTTAAGAATACTTCTTTAGGAAAATGTAAAAGTAAGAAAATGTCAACTAAATTATATTAAAAATAATCTGGAAGTATGATAGTTCATCCCATGAATCACAAGCTGAAGGACTCTAACTAAACTGATAATAGTTGGGAGGATACAAATTTAAGGAGGAATTGTCTGGGTGGTCTGGTGTGAGTTGATTGCAAGAGATCCATTATGCTAAAAGGGGTAACACATATCTAAGCAGAGGTGAATGTATAAACATTAAATGTGAGTAAATTGCCGCAAAAGAATCCTTAGGTAAACAAGAAGAAACAAAAGAAACTTAAACATTGGTACTCATTGCATTGTATCATGGAAAGACAGACACCAGTAGCTTCAGCATAGCCTTAGTTCTGTGGTCAGAAGGGACTGTTATCATGGTGTAATCTGTCCTCCTAATTGTAGAATTCAGCTAAATAATTGCTGTAGTAAGTCTATTCCTTCTGGATGAACTACAGTGTAATTTTTATTATTTTTGAATTTGGTGAAAAAAAAAAAGATGAGAAGAAACATGCTAAAAAAAATTATTGAATTTAGTCTTCACATCCCTCGTGGCAGAAATTATTTTTAGTTTAATACTCTAATGTTTTATTTGGCATTCCTCATGAATAAGCAGGAGATGGAGAGAAGAAGAAAAGAAGGAACCTCCAGGAGAGGATCTGCCCTGGGGAGGAAGTTTCTGTTTTCTGCTTTAAGAAGAACCTCTCTTCCTTTCATGCTCATTCTGACTAGACTGCTTGTATTGAATATTGGATCAGAAGTTCCTATGACACCACTAAAATGAATGAGAGACATCCCTGCCTGTGGCAGGGAGGTTGGATTAGATGATCTCTAAGGTCTCTTCCAGCCTAAGTCATTCTATGATTCTATGCTTCTATGAATGAATGTAAGGAGGGAAAAAAAAGAAGACAGGACTTCTTCCAACAATAATAAAACTATGCATGTCTATACCAATCACAATAATTAGTAAACCATCCCTAGCTTTATGAAGAGATGCTGTCATCTGGATTTAGGAGATTCAGAAAGCATTTCTTGGTAAACTTAGTAGCCTCCAGTGGTAACTGTTGAAAACAAACATCTTACAACGGAACTTTTCTATTGTCAGCTACCTGCTTTTGTCTGACGAGTTAAAGGGCTCTTTAGAAACCACTTGTTTCATTAAAAAGCTTTTATATGATATCAAGGATGAAAACAATAAAATGCAGCCATATCTATTCCATAAATTAATTACCTCTTTGGAATATAACTGAGTCTAGGGAAATAAAACTTTGTCAATAATTGTTTTTCACCATCCAGAAAGGAAATAATTATAGGAAAGAAAGTAAGAATTTTGATTAAGATGCCCTTGCAACAGAATATTTCCAGTTTATTTACTCTGGTTTTGCTCTTTTCTTGTCATCTTGTCATCCTAGCCTTTCACTGTGTACAAAATCTGCATTTTTTTTCTGTGGTGAAAAATAGAGCTCCCCTTCCCCAAAAAGGATGAAAATATTTAATTCCATTTAAAGCCAAACAAATGATATAGTTGAAAGGAATGATTTCATTCAATTGATAACTCTAGGGAGCTATTGTGACATTCTAAATTCAAGTAAACAGGCAATTCAAGCAACTATCGTGAAGATAATGATTTAAACAAGATAAATGCAGAAGTTCTAAAGCAGTGCAGATCTTAAAGTTTCATAGGTAAATCACAAAGGATAAAATATATCATGTTAAGATTCTAAAAGTGAAGTTATTTTTTATATGTGGGATACATAGGACTTTTTATTTTAACTACACTGATTATACTTTCATTCTCTCTTTACAGTTTTGGCCAACTGACATGTAGTTTTGATGAATTTATTTGCTTAAATTTGTTTAAAAAATATTTCTACAGTGCTCACAGATCTACAGAGTTTATGTCACGGAAGTGACCCATTGGTTGCCCAGCAGAAGTGAACTGTATTCTTTCTGCACCTGAAATGTCATTCTTCTTATATGATCTACTCAACTGTACCTTTTGATTACTTTATCTGCATATACAATTTTACATAGTACAGTTTATATACCAGAACCTGATCCTTCACTGTTTTTCCTGTGGGAGGAGATTAATTAATTGTAGTTTATGATCTGATCTTCAATGAGAATGATTCTTTTTCTTTTCCTCTTTGTTCAATTTAATATTTCTGACTTGGTACAATCTAGTGCATGTATGAGTTTCAAAACTCCCTTGCTGCATGAAGGTGGTATCTAGTCAGGTTACAGCACTGCAACTTGAGGGATTGAAAACCAGTTAACACTTTATTATCTAATAACTACTGTAAAACTTAATGTCATTTCTTTTCTTACTTAAGGTGTAATAGAGCCTGTTGCAGCCAGCCACCTCTCTCATACTTATGCTTTTTATCTATCCTTATCTTTTGTGTTAGATTAGGTATTTTGCTTCCTTTTTTTGCTAAAAGTTCTGACTGGCATTTCCTATGTGCTTTCAGTATATTTTTTTTAATTTTTTTTACACCATTTCTAATTCACTTTCATTATTCTCACTCACTCTGTCAGAGCTTTTGTCCTTCTCTGGCTTGGTAAAAAAAAAAAAAAGAAGAATAAAGAACCTGTCTTCCTGTATTAGATATTAAAGCTTTCCCAGATGTGTTTTACTTCTCCCCTATGGATCCTTACTTAGCACTTTTCTGTTTTAGACAAAATTAAATCTCACTATTTCTTTGCAATTTGCAGTAGATCTGATTAAAAAGTGTAATGGAAAATTATAATCTTATTGCTGGGAAAAACGGAGACAGTTGCTCTCCATTTTTTATTGTGTCTATTCTAGCATTAAAACTGGTAAAGCCTGAAGTATATGAAAAAGATTAAATGTTTTTGTTATACTCCATTTGTACACGGTAACATTTCTTTGTTGATTTTGCTTTATATTTTCCTTGACTATAACCACAAACATTATCAAGCAAAGGTACAGATTAGGTCTTCTGATCTATTTTTATCCTAACACTCTTATTTTTTCTCATACTGTATCTCAGAAATTTCTCCAGTCTATTTTTATATGACCCTTTTCCTGTTCTTAAGAATTACAGAGCTATTTCTGCTGATATTTATCCAGCATTTTCCTCTACTCATTTTCATCCAAGTACTTCTACCTAATATGCCCTCAGATTAGGCTAAAAATTCTTTCTATTCCTCAGGCAAATTCTTGACCACTGAAATGCATGAGCAACTTGCTCTGAAGCCAATGGGCTATGTGTGTTAAGGGATGAATCTGGCTCTTAAAATTTACAGTAATGGTATTTCCCCTACCCTCTTTCACATTCTTGAATCAGTAGAGACTATATGGGAAATTCCAAATGAAATCAGATATGTGTCTTTGTATCTCTAATTCAGATTTTGTAATAAACACCCTCTCAGCATCTGTTTCCAAAAGAGAATATGCATAGCTTAGAGGAAATACCCCAAACTTGGTACAAAATGCATGGAGAGACGTAAGCACTCCAGAAAGGCATATAAAAGAATCCTCATACTGCTGCTTAGAGACAGAAACACCAAGTTCATTACAGTAATTACAGTAGCTACTACATCCAAGGAGAAAGCTCTAAGCACTGCTCACAAAGTTTCCTCCTTTACAAGTAGTCCAGGCTGTGTATATGATGTTGAATTATTTGTGGACCAACAGGAAAACAAAACAAAAGCAGAGGATAGTTACCTTTCTATTGAACTATAAAAACTAATTCTAATATTTTTTCTCCCCACAACCTTTTTTAAAATTTATTATTTATTTAAATTTGGTATTTTCAAATAATCCCATGACTCCAGAAGTTGAATCTAAGGATGGAAAAAGCCTAACACATTTTATATTAAAATAAATTTAAAGTTGGAAACACTCACATGTAATGGTTTTCATCCAAGGACTTAAAAGGATTTGACAGAATTAAATTAGGCCTCTCAATACTCATGAGAAACAAATAGTTCATTCTTACAGAATGGAAAGGAGAGATTTTGGAAGGTTAAATAATTCAGCAAAGTTCACAAACCAAAACAGACTTAAAGCTGAGAGAAGAATTCACTAGTTTTTATAACATTCTATTCTCTGTCCACTATGTACCCTCCCACATTTCTGATATTTATATTCCACATAAACTCAAAACCCCATTTCTACAGTTCTTAACTTTCACATAAGCCTCTTTTTGATACATTCTCACTGTTCCCTTTCTATCTTGAGTATTCAGCATATTTTAATAGTTTCATGTAAGTAAGATTTGCAATTACATAAATCAATCTCCTTTTTTTTTGTCACAAAGTAGTACTGCAATCCTGATGACAATTTATCTAATCTTTCTAAATCAGTCAATAACAGAAAAATGTGTGTAATAGACTTTTATTTTTTTTTTGAGTTTCAAATTCTCTTTCAGCTTCAAGATCAGATTCTACTCCTGGGAAATCCATGACAGCCATATGCATTGTTACTGGGGATTCATGTCTGAGGTGTGAAAGTATCTCTGTGTTTATGATACACCCTTCACTAAGGTACTGAGGTTTCCATGTCTCTCTATATTTTTCATTTTTTGTTAAAATGCTGTAACAATCTTGCACCCTCTATATTAGTTCTTAGCTTCTCAGTGAGTGACCAGAAACCTTGGGAAATTACTTGTTCATGTCTTCTCTTTTTCATGCCTAATAAATATTTGGAAACTATTCATTTGGATCCAGCATTTTGTCAACATTTCAGTTAATATGCCTTTCTAGACACACTATGATCAGAAAACTACTGCATAAATCGCTATTCTTCTCCCAGGATGTTTCCTAGATTTGATCTTCATGTGAAAGGGAATAAATTCACACTCACAATGATGTCAAATTCATCTGCTACTTATTTACCCCATTTTTTTATTATTATGAGTCCATAACTTTATTTTTTTTTTCTGCCCTTCAAGAAGGCATTTCATGGTGTTTTATATGTCCCTGGTTTAGTTTTTCATAATTTAGGAGGCTTTAAAACGAGTCATCACAGACAGAAACAAATTTATATCCTCTAATCTCTGTATTCTGGGTGCTATGTATTTTCTCAAGAGATGAAACTTGTCTTGAATCTCTGATTTTACCAAAAGATTTGCAGTAGTAGAATAACGGTGCAATTTTTTGAGTTAGGTCATCTTGAAGGTCCAAATTAGTACCATCAAACATATACTATAACGTGCATGTGTTATTGTCACTAAGAGAAAAACATCCATGGAAAAACTTTGTTCTGGTGCTGCTGTGTAAATTTGATGCCCTTTGTACTAAGGTTTGAATAGCTTGTATCCTTTTTACAGGATATTTTAAGAGTATATATTTAAACTGTTCTAAAGAACAACACTGTATATTAAAGACTAACAGTGTGTAGCTTAAATCTTATTCCCAGGGACAGCATTCAGAAGAGGGGTTCAGCAGTCATCTCTGGTTTGGGATGAGATACATCATAGCTAACTAAGACACCTGAAACTGGGGATCTGACTAAATCTTGTCATGGACACTGCAGACGACAGTGTATCATAAAGGAAATTAGTGGAAGGAATCATCCCCTCTGAGAGTATTTCTCCCTCTCAGACTCGATTTCTTATTTTCATTGAATCTTGTCTTTTACATTTACCTCTTTTTTTTTTTTTCTACTTGATGGAATTTCCTGTTTTTTTACTATATGAGTTTCTCTAAAGAAAAGTTCTTTTCATAGAAGTACATTTTCCAACTTTTCTTACAACTGCTTAACAGAAGGTATAACTGGACAGGTTTTGGAAGGATTAAGGGTAATCTTGCAATTTTATGTCAAATCTTTTGATAATTTCTTGGTTCCTTCTCAGCTGTTTAAGAGAGATAGAGATGAGTATCTCAAGCACAAAACCTTAGTCCTATCAGAAGGAGTTTCAAGGATATAAGTATTATTCACAGGGAAATTATTCTTTGGATAAGTACTGTAGTAATGACAGTGTTCACAGTACCTGTGTGTGTTTTCCTGGTTTTGTGGGTTGTTTTTTTATTTGTTTTGTTTGGTTTTTTGTTTGTTTGAGGTTTTTGTTTGGTTTATTTGTGGTTTTTTTCAGTGATAAGTACTAAATAATCTGGAGAGCCTTTAAAAGGAGTTTAAAAGCTTTTGCCTTTTTCAGTTTATTGTATTTGTAAAATTATGGAATATGTAGTAGAGCAGATTTTCAGTTTCAGACGGTTAATGAGGAAATAAGTGTACAAGTCCATCTGTTGTAAAATTCATTCAATCCCTTATGTGCCACATAAAGTGCACTTCAATATTCTTGTATCTCTCTTCTTTTTTTTTTTTTTTTTTCCTTCCTCCCC
>JANHFX010000412.1:0-56924 GCA_027560015.1 Chloroceryle amazona | reverse complement strand
GTCCTGCAGGCCATGTAACGTGGATATCCTGAGCCACAGTAAGTGCAGAGTGTAGGCAGGACTACCCAATTTCTGAAATTCAAAGACAAGATTCCTCATTGTTATATACTCAGAAACCTCTTTTAAACACTTTTAAAGCTAACAGTCGCTGATCACGTAGAGTTCACCTCCAAACAATGAACTCATGCTCCTCATTTTCCTCTGGAATTACAGATGAAAGCTCTTTCTCTTTCAGGAAGGAAGAAACCAGAGTCCTGGGCTTCTGCAGCCTCCAAGAACTGCAATCATGACTCCAACTTCACAGATACCACATGGAAGGTTAGACTCAATGAAAACCATCTTTGTACCTGCCCACTGAGTAGTCAGAACATTGCCAGAAAGAAACCTCAGAGAAATCATGGGGTTAATACAAAAGCAGTCCTGTGATTTGAATTTAAAGTTCAGAGCTGTCTTGTGTTAGGTCAATAGTAATTTTTTTTTTAACCCATTCTTTTAATCTTCAGAATGGAGGTAATTTTTCTATATCATTTAAAGTATTGAACTAGTTGATATTTTTAAAATACTTCTAGTAATTGAAAAATTATGTTAAAAAATGTGTCCTTGAAGACTATTGACTTTTTGAAAACTTCTACTATTCATAATATTTTTATGACAACTTTATTTACTTTTTTTTCCCTTTCAAATTGACAGGCCATTATGTGGTCTCTGTTTTTCATTTATATGGTACTTTTTAAAATGAAAAACATCAGTGATGGTTTCAGGTGGGTTTGGATATTCTGTTTTGGTTTTTGTTTTTGTCAGATGCTTGAAATGGAAACAACTTTGACATCTGGAAATTTTTATTATAGAAAACCCAGCCAGTTCTAAATATATAATGTGTTCCTCTAACATCGGTAATTTTTCATTCTGACATTTCTGATCATACCTTGTAGCAATAATTTATATTAATTGGTTCTCTGACATTTCTTACATCTAAGGTACAGTAAGCTACAATTACTAAATACTTTTATCCCAGTTATATATATCTATGTTCAACTGTACAACCTTGACTCAGTGTCATGTCTTTTTTAAATTTCTGAGTAGTATCTCACTGACATAGACAACTAGATGTAATTTTTGCTGTCTGTGATTCAAAACAGCATAGCAAACAGTTATCTATGCAGTCTGTCTTGAATGTAGGCAGAAAGTGTGGCATGGTCAAGCTGCTATAACCATCAGAATAAGGTTAGCCTGATGGCTCAGGAACAGCAGAGATCTGTGAGTGAAGTCTGAATATACTGAGAAAGGGTGATGTAAACAGCAGGAGGAAGATCATTGCAGCCACCTTTTCTGAAAGAGGAACACTGATCTTTCTGTTGTCAGTTATTTTTTGTACTGCATAGCAATATATATGCATGAATAATTCTTCAGTGAATGAGGTTCTGAAATTATTTGTTCTTGGTTCTGGCAGTCTAATAAAACACATTTTATTTTGTTATGAATAAGCGATTTCATTGGGAGCTTTAAAAATTAAGTAAAAGTCTCAGATATTGGTTTGATGATACAACAAATCTGGCTTTCTGCACTAGATGAAAATCACTACACACAAAGTACTGTTCCAGTTTAAACTTCCTTTATTTGTTCAAGTTGGTTAAAATAATTTTGTCAATTAATTTTATATAAAAAAAATTACTCTGGACCAAGTACTATATGACCAGGCTACTCTATAGCAGATTACTTGTTTTCTGCTCTCACATAGCCAGGAGAAAAAAAAAAAATAAAATATATATATATAAGCTCCCTAGTGTGTACTATGGGTAATTTGTCAGACTTGTGAATTTGTGCTTTACTGCCTCCTTATCAGGTTTCTTGTTAGTGGTTCCTATAATATCAGACAGTATAATGTATCATAAAATATTAAAATTTATTTTTATGCAAAAGAAATACAGTCTATACATTCCCAGGTTTCTTTACAATTTGAACCCATAATTCAGGGACCTGAAGGACTAAGAAAATCATCAGTTATCAGAAGACTTCAGCTGAGCAATACTGACCATTTTTTGCGTCAGACTATAATTCAATATGAAGACTGTTATTTGTTACTGTACAAACTTATGTGTATGCAAGTTTTTATGTACTCTTCAAAGGCAAAAGAACTTATTAAACCAATTACACTTCTGACCATCAGGAGAATCTCTACAGATTTGCAAAAAGTTTCTTACATTAGAGTATTAAAGAACACATTTTTGCCCTTTATTCCTTGTCTCATGGAGCCCATTATCAAATTCACAGAAATGCAATAAATGAGTGTGGTGGTATGATCCCCCTGTCAACTCACAGGCTGCTCAATACAGGGTATGACTCCTCCCTGTGCCACAGCAATCCATTGGAAAAGTACAGGTTGTGAAAGGCAGTGTACCAAAGCGTTAAGGCACACCCTTAAAACTCTTGGCTCCTGCCTCCCCTGTTCCCTGGGGACGATAACAACAATTACCTCCTGCAGTGGATCAGAGCATTGAGACACCCCTTTGGTGCACCAGGCTCTTACTCCCCTCCTTATCATCTTGGACGATCAGTTGACCCTCTTACGACCTGGTACACTTGCACTTCGGTTGCAGTCCAGAGGCGGGACCAGTAAATTCAGAGCACGTGCAAGCCAGACTATTGCAATACTCAAATCAGGCCAAAATGGAAAAGTACCTGACAAAAGTCAATTATCTTAGACCCTACAAATAGTGATCTAAAATGAGACTCTCTGAGCTCTCCTGGATTGCATTGGGATGCATCAAGTATCTCTCCTGAGTTGGAACACCTCTCAGGACTGCCTACTGATGAAGTTGATGCAAGACCACCTCCTCAAGACTCAACTCCTCATTGAGAAATGCTGATGTACTCTAAACTCAAAGGGGAAATTTTGACTACTGGCTAGTCTCTATTACCCACCTCTGTACCTATATAGGTGTTTGATTTTATGCATTTGCCTTTATGTGTATGAGCATCTACATATTTCATTGGCCAAGTATTTCTGAGTCTGCATGCTTTGTGTTTATGGATATATACATGCTTTGGTTTGAGATACCTTGTAGTAAGTTATCATGAATCCTGTCATCCTCAAAACAGTAATTAAGCCACTTTTTTACTAAATCACTTGTTACATTAAGTGCTGCTAAAATCAGCCCTTGATTTATCTCAATTTATTAATATATCTTGAATTGCTGATAAATCAAACTGTATTAAACATATTCATCTGTGACAATGAGGCAAAGAAAGAAATAGAGAAGATGATGAAAATTTCTTTAGCTATGAAAGTTCTATGCCTTATGGAAGGATTTGAAAGGTGGATTTTAGCAGACAAGGAGAAAACTTTTCCAACAAAAATAATAAACGTGTATATATACACATCCATTCAAAACTATACAAATAGTTTTAATATGTTGGACACAGACTTTGGCTTCTTTTTTTCTTTTGATTATGAGACCAAGTATAAAAGATGCAAAGTTTGAAGAAAGTGGAAGTTTCTCTTGCTGATACTGCTCAACAAACTTTTAGACATGTTCACCATGTACCAATTGCCATACTTGATTGTCTGTGAGCTTTGAACAGGGTCCCAAATATTAGTGTTTTGGTTTAACTGGTGAATGTGCCAACTATCTTCCTTGTGGGATGTAATAATCTCACTTTAATAATCATATCCAGGTCAGGTTTTCATCATTTGATGTGTGGACAAGAATTTCATACTTCTATCCAAAGATGCATACATATTGAGACAGGACAGGACAAAGAGTCCATATGCAAACTTAATTTCTGCCATTTAATGATATAAAGAGTTCTCAATCAGTTGCATTTTAACGAGGCTACATATGCAAGTTAAAAATCTCAGCATCTGCTATAGTTTCAGGTGCATAGCACCTAGATCTTTTATGCTTTGTCTTCTGTTATGACAGTCACTGGATATACCGATCTTTCTGGGTCAATGAAGTCTTTCTTGCACATTTCTTGTATATATCAGGCAAGGAGGAAAAGCAAAAAGTAAAAGGAATGACCTTGGTGTTGAAGTGAAGCTCTGTCAGAGCTGCTGAAGTTTTCAGTTCATGATGACACATTGAAATTAGAGGGATGTTTTTTCCATATTGATGAGGTAGCAAGAACATTGTGCTGCATATCTGTCAGTAGGCATCAAGCAGCTGTTTGTGAGACATTTGATCACAAGAACGAGAAGTTTAGCTGACTGCAAAATGGAGGAAAAGTTATCTTTCCTCCCTTTTACTAACAGACAGGCAATAGACACTGTTTGGTAGCCATCTGATACCTCTCAGCTCTCCTTGAGACTTAGGAAGTACATAGCAATATTTCTCTATCAGTCTACCCAGGATCAAACAGTGACTCTCCCACTTCTGTGTTACTTTAGCTATGCTAACAGTCCCTGTGCTGCATCCCAAATCTCTTCTAGTAGTTCAGCACTTTTCCCCTGCATTCAGGAAGGAAAGGAGCTTCTTCAAGCCTCTTTATTCTTTTGGGAGATTGCTCAGTCCATCATTCATGTGAGCTCAGGAAACTGCAGAACCATTTCTTATAGCATGCAGAGCAAGCTTTCTGAGACCAAGATCAACAACCTCCAACTTCTGCAAATAGCAAGTGTTGACTTCTTCATGTAGGCAAGCAGACAGGATTCCCATCTTATTATAGGTAATGGAAAAAAAATAATAAAAGACAGAACTGCAATAAAAAGGTAAGAAAAAAGCCAAAGGAGACAAATGACAATAATGCAGAGTCAAAGTTAACTATAAAAGTTTTACAAGAGCAATAGCTGCCCCTCACCCCTTTAAGAATGGAAGGCATAGAGTTTCAGCATAAATTCTTTTCACTTTGGAGTTTAAGATTACAGTATAAACCATCCTCTCATAAAATACAGATTTAGTAGATCTATGCTGGAATACTTCTGGTGAATATGTAACAAGGGATACAGTCTACAAATGCTTAAACAGGGCACTTAGAGTTTGCCCTGGGATTTTAAGCAAATAAATCATCACAATTATGTATTTATCTAACAGACACCCAATCTTAATTCTGAAACTAATTCGATGGAGCACAATCTTTCATATTGAAAACTGTAATACAAAATAGGAAGCTAGAAATTATTTCACAGCCAATTTTCATCAATGATTATGATGTGGAAGGTTATTGTACTTGAGTATGATTTCATTATATTGTCTGTTGGCTCATTTGTTTCCTGAGCTCATGTAAGAGGTGCACTGAGTGAGCATCGAGATAAGTGCATAGTAATCTGCTCTTGACAAACCAGTAAAACTTGAAATTTCTGAAAAACATACTCATAGCTGGCTTGGGGGTAACCTTCCTGTGTACACAGTGAATGCTCTTGTGATTAAGTGTGAGTCCCATCACTCTGAACAATTGTTCCAATTGTCTTTGCATGATAATGTTATGCAGAAAAGTCAATCTGTCACTTTCCCTAGTGACTCCTGCTATTACCTGCTTAAAATATCTACCTAAATTCAACTTGGTCTCAGTAAATACTGCTTCGAATGTCAGATACAGAGTGCCTGTTACTAGCATTGTTCTAGCAGGTCTACAGCAGAAACCACTTCTGAGCTCTATTTTCAGTTCTGTCACTGAGTTCTTGGGTGAGGATGAACAAGTCATACTTCTCTGCTTGAAGAAGTCAGATGCAATATACTTATTCTCCTGTTTTCTTTCCCATCTCTCTACCATTTGTAGCTCATGACCACTATATATTAATAGAAAACTGTTGTGTTTTAGTGTTGTCTTTTGCTGGATTTTTTTTTGTCCTCCACTGTACTGATTATTGGTGGGACAGAGTTAAATTTCTTCATAATACCTTATATAATTCTATGTGTCGGATTTGTGTTGGAAACAGAGTTAATACAGGGATAAATACAGGGATATTTTAGTTATTGCTGAACATTGCTTACATAGGAACATGCCCTTTTCTGCTGCTCATGCTCCACTGACAGTGACCAGGCTCGAGGCCCACAAGAAGCTGTGAGGGAACAGAGCCAGGACAGCTTACTCTAACTGACCAAGGGAATATTCCAAACCATATGACATCATGCTTAATAATAAAAACCAGGGGAAGAAGGAGGGAGGAGGGGACATTTGGGGTTATGGTATTTGTCTTCTCAAGTAACTGTTAGATGTGATGAATCACTGCTTTCCGTGAGATGGCTGAACACCTGCCTGCTGATGGGTAGTAGTGAATGGAGATATTTTGTTTGCACATGCAGCTCTTGCTGTACCTATTAAATTGTCTTTCAGAGTTTTCTCACACTTGATTCTTCATCTGATTCTCTTTCCAATCCTACAAGGGGATGAGAGGGGGGATGTAAGTGGCTCTGTGGGATTTAGCTGCTGGCCAGGGTTAAACCACAACATCTAGGCATTAAGTCAGGTGTTCTTTATCTATTTCTACAGAAAAATTATAAATAATGTAGTAGCACAGTTGGTATCTTCTGGTTCTGTACGAACAAAAGCAAAAGGATCTGGAAACATAAGTTCACAATAATTCTGTAGTTACTCTGAAGAATATTCAATTCATGCAATATCAGTATCAACAGACCTGTGAAACCCTCAATATATATTTTTTTCTAGATATCGGAATGATCCATTCTGAAATCCATAGCAAATTTAATATATCATTGAGTATTAATGCAAAGTTAGCTGCTATGTTCTTAAAAAGCTTTATGTTCTGTGACTGTGATATGAGTTTTGTTTTTGCTATTGCAACAGTGACAAACTTATTCACCAAAATTTCACTCTAGACAGCAGACTGGCAAACTGCAAAATCTCCTTCTCTGATTTATAATAGTTATCAGTAACCTACTAATTTCCTTAAAATTCTTTTGATAATTTAATGGGCATTTTCAAATAGGAAAGATTTCTGGTTGTTTTCACTAATATTTCTTCCATAGAAAGGGACAGAAAAAGTAACTGAAATTTCAGCTTCAGGGTTGCATTCTGCATGCCAATTTCACTTTTAAAATATACATGACTTTAAAAAAAATATCTCTATAGCTTATCAGGGATTCATGCTGCTCCTCATGTTTATCGTCAGCTATGGATTGATGAAGAAAGCTAAGAATGCTTAAACTACTTGCCCATTTGTTCTTAATACCTACTCCTTCGCAGAACTGTTGTAAACTCACACACTAAAAACATAAAAGAACTCTGTGTTCTGTACCTCAGCAGCTTCCCAACTCCTTGAAGCTAGATGGCAAGCTCCATTTTCTTTTTTCACAAATGAGTCAAAAAGTCTTTCTGCCTAGCTTGTAATTGAGCACTTTTTAACCTAAGGGTGAATGTCGAGGCTGAGTTTTGTTAAGACCACCAGGGACAGGATGAGAAGGTAGCCGCAGCGGAGAATGAAGTTTGTTGTTTTACAAGAAGTCCATTAAAAGGCTGAATCAGGTAATAGAGTTTCAACAGATAGCAACTCCTGAAACAGAAGGGAAATTGCAGTAGTGTTCAGCAGAATGCCCTTAAGAGAACTACTGTGCCACATTGCAAGAGCTTGACCTTCTCAAATGAACTTTTCTAAACATGTGCTGGGCCTTGACATAATATCTGAAAGCTTTAACCACAAAACCAAGAGCATGTTCCTTTGAACCTATGAATTAACTAGTGTCTCCTTTTTTAGTCTCATAACTAGTTTGAGTTTTGTTTCAATATGCAAATTCCAGCAGAGCTTTTCCAAAGCTGTGGTTATTCAGATTTGAGGTTTTAATTTGATTCCAAATCCATTTAAAAATCTATTAAAATATATGTTCTGAAGTTCAGTGAATAGGGGTTGTGCCTGCAAGGTGGTGAATACTCTGTCTCTAATTCACGAAAATACTTAAGCTTGTACTAAACTTGAAGCATAAACTCTACCTTTGAAGTAGTAGAGAAATTAGATAGTATTTAGGTAGTTTATTTGGTCATATGCATAACAGAATTTGAACTATACCTGTGTATGTATACACACACATGTAAGAACATACATATATATACTGCATTTTAAAAGCCAGTACTGTAATTTGATTTTATTTTACTGGTAAGACATTCCTGGTATAATCCTGTTGAATCAAAAAACTGCTGCTATGTATACACTAGTGTAGGTGTATTTATAATAAAGTCCAAAAATTGTTGGAATAGTCTGCTAGCAATTGTTCACCTCTCCCACAATAACTCTAGCTAAATCTAAACAAAATGCATGCTATGATTGAAAACCTGAATGCAATAAATCTCTCATGTCTGCATATAGGAAATGAAGTGGAATGATGTTTCTATCAAATCAAGAAACTGTGTTGTATAAAGCAATCCTGAAAAAACAGTAAAACCTACTGCAAGAGAATGTGTACTATACTGGTACCATACTAGGTTGCAGTTTACAATTCATCAATGACATCTTGAGGTTTTGCATGTATATCAAACACAACGTTAAAATATTTATCTAAATTATTTTAGTTATATATGTTTTCTAGCTCCTGCAAGGCCATTTTCCCAGCCTACATGCAATATTTGACTTTTAAAATGTTACTTATGCCATTCACTATTGTCTTTTGCTTATATACTTTACTTCATAATGTGTATTATAAAAAAAAAAAGGAAACAAAGATGTTTTCACCTTTCAGGAAGTTTGATATATAATTTTAACAAAATTTAATTTTCTGTCTCCAGCAGTCTTTTCTTTTGTTTGTTTATTCTTCCTGTTGTTGACTCATATTTAATTAAATATCCATGTTGAATTATATTTTTAAAAATCTACACATTCTTTTCAAAAGAATATGAACCCATCTAACATTTGACAGCAATATGAGCTTTCTCCTGGGCATATCTATTCTTAAATCAAACATTTCCAGACCAAGCAGATGTGGATTTTATGTGAGATTTATATGACTTTCAGTTAGCTGAACTATTTGTTGGCAAATTATCCATCAAATGTAATCTATTGATATCTTCTGAATTATTCATGACCCAGTCATAATTTCTGTAACCATAACATAATATTAATTAAATAATTTGTCCAAATAAATAGTACTGTTTTATTATAGAACTGAGTTTTCAAAGCCACTTTCACCTTAGTCAAATGTCTGTCTCTGGAAAACAGAGTTAGTCCCTCAAAGTCAGACCCAGTGTGGGCAAAGCATCACTGGTTGAAGGTTCTACTGGCCCTAAGGCATAGTACCGGGTGCCAAGAAACTCAGATAGATAGCCTCAGAACATAGGATGATCTGTTAGGGCTCTTAGGCAGAAATACAGGCACCTCAGCATTAATCTACCTAGACACACCAAAACTCATTGCTAATGTACACTGCTCTGTGGGGGAAATTCCTGTATTCTCCACAAGGTATAAATAGAGAAAGAATTAGGCATATATAGAAGTCATCAAGCATGAGCAAGACTCATCTCAATTCCCACCCCCCCCCAAAAAAAAAAAAAAAGAAAAACAAATCCAAAAAACAGCTGAGAAGCACAAATTTGTGCACTCCAAAAATTAGGTGACTATCTATCAAGCTTCACAGTTCTAAATCAGCATCAGGGTTCTTGAAACACTAATATGCCATAATGGTCCTGAGGAGCTTTGCCCAAGGCCTCCATCCAAACCTGAGCTGTGCTTTAAATGTACATGTCTCCACTCCTGTTCCTGAATGGCCTGGATTCACCTCAGACCTGACATCTCACTTTTGACCGATGCTCACCACACCTTCAATAGGACTCATTGCTGTTGCAAGCTGACTCTGCTCACCTGGGTCTGATGCTGTGGGACAGCACTTGGAGTGTCACTGCCCATCTGCTTTATGGAAACCCTCATCCACAGGCTTCCATGATCAGCCCTTGCTGCTGCCAGACAATCACACCCTGAAGACCACAGCAATGTTACTGTCATATTAGGTAGGAAGACAAAAGGCAGCCAGGAAGTTACATGTTGGTCTGCTCAGCACCAGAATGAATGATTTTGATCTGATCCTTGAACCTCTGCACTTCGGAATAGTGTATTGAATTTCCTACAGCGGATAATGCACCCTCCTGGAACTGCAAGGAATTGTACTCTCTGCAATAAGAAACGGCTCTGTGTTCATTTCACTGCTTCACACCAAGTATGTTAAATATTCAAATAGGATCTGGAATCCAGAAATTTCTTTCTCTCTCTTTTTTTTTTTTTTTCTCCTGTGGTTAACTTGCTGTGAATCTAGAAATTTGTGTTTATGTGGTGATTATACGGGTGGATACAGAAAATATGAGAGCCAACCTTTTCTCTGAGGTGCAGAACAAAAGCACATGATGTAGGTAAAGAAAACCCCTCCAGGTATAAAGAAGAATCCTTCACACTTGGGGTGGGGGACAAGTATTAGGTCAAATTTCTCAAAGAGGCTGTATGATTTGGGGAAGGCAATCATGGCAGAAAGGGCCGGCCAGGAGCTCTTTGTGGGGCTTTTTGAAGCCAGGAAGGCAAGAGCTCGCCCATGCTGGGGGCTGGCAGCTTGTAGGCGGCTGCTGAGGCATCCCAGGTAAAACAGCTCCACTGGCAGCAGATCTGAACAAGCCATTAACGCACCAGTGGCCACTCGCTGAGAACACCTACCCTCATAATAGAAGCCCTTCGGGAGTGTTGAGCAAGCAAGTGGCAAGCAGAGAGGGCAAACTGGGCACAGCAGTTCGCATGCAAGAACACCCACTCACAAAGGGACTAGTTCCAGCTGGGTAAATCCACACTGGGCAAGGGTAATCGTAACAAAAACTGTCAGCAAAGGGCTCTTTTGGGGGCTTTCAGAAGCCAGAAGAGCAACTCACTCGCACGGAGTGTGGACAGACTGTGGGAGGCAGCTGAGGCAGCCCGGGCAGAGCAGCACTCATGGCAGCCACCTCCCCTTCCCTGAAGCGCTGCCCTAGGGAGCGTGAGCAGCACGTGGCGCTGCATGTGAGCGAGTGCACGGCGCAGTGGTTGGTGCGAGGTCAGGACATAGAAGCTCCTCAGCAGTTGGTGCGGCATTGCGGCATCTCCTCAGCTGAAGGGAGCGCACTGAAACCTCCTGGTGGGGCTACAGCTGAGGATAAAGGCTCCGGCAAAATGGTGGGTACTTCCCTCGGGACTAACACCACTGGTCCTCCTGAGAAAGTCACGGTGGTGTCTAGTGTGTCCACCCATACAGAGGTGGCACCAAAGGAGATCTCCATCTAGGCAGCAGGCTGTAGGGGTTTCCCAAACTGTACTCCTGGTGAAAAAGTTCCTGCACAAAGTGTGCACAGGTTGATGACCTGTTATGTCAAGTGGCAGTTACAAGAAACTGTTGAGAGGCTGTGTAGTATCAGTAGAGCTGATATGGAGATAGAAGGGTGGGTTTGTAAGCATGTTCCTGTTGAAGACACCATTGTGAACGAGGCGCTTTGAACACCAGTGACCCACAAAAGTAAGACTCCCCTTCAGTCTCCACCTTCCACAGTTACAACCACAGACACCCCCAAACAAGGGCTGCAGGAAATAACTGTAATAGCAGCACACAGGAAACACCACAAAAAGAAACAATGTGTACTCATAGTGGGTGACTCTGTTAAAGGGCACTGAAGCACTCATCAGCCAACTCAACAGAGCATCATGAGAGGTCTGCTGCCTCCTGTCCAGAGACATTACTGAATGGGTATCACAATTGATGAAAAGCATGGACTACTATCTACCCCTGTTCCTCTTTTCATGTCGGCATGAATGACAGCAAATCACAAGCAGAGCATAATCAAGGCAGACAATAAAACTCTAGGGGTACTGGTAAAAAAAAAATGGTACAGAAGTTATCTTTTAACACCATCCAGTGTGACCTGGACGTGCTGGAGTGTTGGGCAGAGCGAAACTTAATGAGGTTCAACAAGAGCAAATGTACGGTCCTGCACCTGGGAAGGAACAACCTCATACATTGATATAGGTCATGGGTTAACCTGCTGTAAAGCAGCCTTGGAGAGAAGGATTTTGGAGTCCTGGCAGACAGTGTTAACTATGAGACAACAATGTACCCTTGTGACCAAAAAGGCCAGTGGTATCCTGGGATGCATTACGAAGAGTGTGTCCGGTAAGTCAAGGGAAGTTCTCCTTCCCCTGTATTATGTCCTGGTGAGGCCACATCTGGAATACTGTGTCCAGTTCTGGGCTTCCCAGTTCAAGAGAGACAGGGAACTACTGGAAAGAGTCCATCAGAGGGAAAGGAAGATGACTGGGGGACTGGAGCATCTCTCTTACAAAGAAAGTTTGAGAGAGCTGGGTTTAATTAGCCTAGAGAAGACTGAGAGGAGACATTCTCAATGTCTATAAATATCTAAAGGGTGGATGTAAGCAGGATGGAGACAAACTCTTTTCAGTGATGCCCAGTGACAAGACAAGGGGCAACAGGCACAAGCTGGAACACAGGAGGTTCCATCTAAATAGGCGGAAAAAACTTCTTTACTCTGAAAGTGACAGAGCCTGGAACAGGCTGCCAGGGGAGGTTGTGGAGTCTCCTTCTCTGAAGACTTTCAAAACCTGCCTGCATGTGGGTAATGTGCTCTAGGCAAACCTTCTTTGGGGGACGTGGGCTGTTGACTAGACTATCTCTAGAGGTCCCTTCCAACTCCAACGATTCTGTGATTTCTGTCCTTGATGACAATCAAAACTTAACTGGGCAAGAAGAAGAAGTTACATACAGACAAGATTTGTATTGAATAAAAGACATTGAAAGACATAATGCAATAAAAAAAAGAAGACAGAACCAGGGAGAGTGAAACGAAGACTGAAAACAGAAGAAGGAAAAAATATACCAGAAAGGAAGTAGCAAGAGAAAGCTGATTTCTTTTAGAAATCTCCTTGATAAATACAAATGGGGCAATAAAATGCATGCCTAACATTCAGAGTTGAGACTAAACTATTCATACAAAGATCAGTGTGATGCAGATATTCACACTGCCTAGTGGACTTCACATCACTCCTGAGACTGGAAAAAACTTTATTTCAGCTGAAATAATAATTATGCAACAGTTTTTGGAATCAATATATCAGGTCATATTGAATGACCTCTCTTTCTCTAAGGAAGATCCCATTGGGCAAGAATATAGTACTATAACCTTGAAAATGCGTACTTCATCTCTTCATGGTTTTGTTGACTGTCCAAAAAGTATTGTGCAGTCCACCTGCACCTACCAGTGCAGCCAGGGGGTAGCAAGGTGGACTGTCAGAAGCTCTGCCCTGCATAGCTTCATACAGCAATGAAACAAGGATGTAAGCTTCCTCAGAATGCTGTGGTGTTTTCTGTATTGACTGAGCTCTGACTCTTTGACCTTACTGTGCCTAAATATCATTATTCCTGAAGAAGGGAAGCTGCTGAGATGGTTCTTGTTAACTCATTTTCATGTCTCAAAGCTTTCAAAGTTCTATCCTGGGAACAGTTTCACAAGCTGTGTTCCTTTCCACATACAAAGCATGACATATATTGAAAATAACTTTTAATTAAAATCTAATTTAATGTTTCCATTTAATTTAAGTAGCAGTCGGCATTATTTGTTACACTGACAGTGTGAGAGAAAGAGGTCAGAAAAAGAAAACTGGTTGCTAGTCTTTTTTTATTTGCCAGTTGAACTACTGAAAGCATTAACATTTTAAAACTATGTCTCTGGCTATTAAGTAAGAAGCAAATAAGAAGTAAACTGTGCATAGAATTGTTTTTCCACCATTTACATGGACATTAATGCCAGTATCACAAGATAATCTTCTCATTAAAATGGCAATAACAAAAACATAGGTTCTATGTGATCAATTTTATATATCTGGCAGAAAATTTCAGAGCATCCATCAGGACTGCTGCTTATCAAAAGTGATTGTTTCCACTGGCATCTCCCTCAATTTCTACATAACTTACACAAAACTAGGTATATTGCTGAGCACAGCATGACTTGATCTAGTTGCTGTCTTTGATCTGGTTGCCTTAGTACAATTTAAAAATAACCTTGTCTTTTTAAGAAAAAAAAAACAAACCACATTCTGGGTTCCTTATGTGTTATGCCTACTAAGTATATTGCTTCCATACCAACATCTTCAAAGGGCTAATCACACTGGGATTCATCTCATTTAGTTGTAAGCACATACTTTATGGAGACCTAAAATAAAAATAAATATCTCAGGTGTTCCTAATAGTGAGTAGAAAGATAGAGTTCCCCTTAGAGTACTTCTCTGATCTGCTTTTGTAGGAGCATGAAGAACGGAGTATCTGTGTACAATGTGCAATGGCAGACAGGACAATGCAACCAAAACAGGTAAAAAACACTTGAAACTGCTGAAAAGCTATATCATGGTATCCTCGTGGACTGATTTCATTGGCAGCCTGTTCCTATAATCCCCTTCCTGACCCTTACGATAGATTGAGGTGAAATGTTTTTTCATGGACATCCAACATTCAGTACCGTGTAGAGGAAGAGGTTATATACAGTGTACCAACTATGTGTTGGTACTCAGTCACCAGCCAGAGCATGATGCTGAAACTGGTCCAAGTGTCATGTTTCCCCAAGTCTTGTCTGTGACAATCCACTCATAAGGTAATTGTGGCCTCGGTTTGGTCTATGTGAGTCTTTGTGTAAAGCTTTTCATGATGCAGCCTATCCCTTGCTTGGTCTGCTTAATAAATTGCCCTTAGCAGTGTCATGTTATCTGGTGTTCTCTTTCTCTTTGTGACAACTGTTATATATGTTTATCTTAAGACAAAATTAATGGCTACCTAAAGATGCTTAGCTATGAAGTGAAAGTAGAAAGATAGCCAAGTGGGTACTTGCAGAAATCAATATTTTAGGTATTTAAGGTTTTTAAAATGAAATCTACCTACCAATGTCTATCCTCCATATCTATATACTTTATGTGAATGACACTGTAACTGATCAGGCATTGACTTAACAGAGGTTCTTTTTTTCCCCCTAATACTTTTTAATGCAACAGAGATTTCTCTTTTCCATTCAAAATAGCTGTATTCTTCAACAGTATCATAAAGACTATTGCCTACTGCAAACATGAACTCCAGCTCCTGGAATCTATATGGACTTCCCCTATTCTTATCCCCTTCCCTGATTTATGCCCCTTGAAATCTCGATATGGGTATCAAATCCCCAAATAGCTATCTCTAGTATGCAAAATACTGTACTGTTGGCTACCAAACATTGCAACTTAGCTAGACAATACAGCTCAGGTTTATCTTTTCATGGTGGCTTGTCATCTGTTACTTCCTTCCATTGAAAAAAAATATTCCTGACAAAATCATTAAACAGTAATTCCTCCTCACAAATGCACAAACAAACAAAAGTATGTAGGGAAAGAAGATGATTCACATTGGGACTTAAAAAAACCCCACCTTTTTCTCCAATGTATTAATCTACTCAGGATGTACAAGCACAAAATCACAGAATGTTAGGGCTTGGAAGTGACCTCCGAAGATAATTGAGTCCAAACCCCCTGCCAGAGCAGGACAAAACTAGGACAGATCTCTCATCAGTTTACCTTTAATGGAGCAACTGGGTTTTTTTTCAGATTATAAGCATAATAATGTTTGATTGAAATAGTAAACCTAAAGAAATCAGATTTTACATGAATTGGAAAATACTTTATGCTTTCTTGTACAGCTTTTTGTTAATTTGTTTGTTGGTTTGTGTCAAGTCTCGGTTTCTTTTAAAAAATATCATAATTAGAGATTCTATTTTATTTTTAATTAGGAACACAGCTTTGAGAAATTACCAGTGAATGAATAGCATGAGAAAAATCAAAACAAAATAAATGTTTTAGTTTGTGATGAAAAAGAGATTCATCATGTGATGAAAAAGCTTTTAACTCTTTTTTTGATAGAACATTGAGTCATGCACTGAAGGACTTATGTTATTATGTGTTTGGGTTTTCTTTTGATGTCATGTTGTGTGCAGCACTTGCCATCTATATGGTAAGGAGTGTAGGAAGATGCAGCTAGGAAAATGGGGATCGCTCCAGAGGACATAAATGCTATGGAATGTATTTGGCAATTTATTTTTTTTTTTCAGGGAAGCCAAGGAGCATCAGTGTTTACAGCAATGTACTTGTAAGCAGAACCAGAGAGTCTTGAGAATGGGTCAAATGATAATGAGTTAGGTTTATTTCAGTGCTGTTCTGATCCAGTCCTTAAGATCCACTGTTGAGAGCTCAGCCAGCACTAGGACATGTGTGCACCTGGAAAGGATCAGCACAACAAAACAGATGGCCACCATTTCACTCTTTTCAGAAATAATATGAATTTGAAGAAACTCTCCTGGTGGTTTTTCAAAGATGAACACACAGATGCATGTGCAACATGTGAAAAAAGGTCATGCCTGTGTAAAAATAACACTTAAATATAAAAATGGTAGTTTTCAAATACAGTTCTTTCTCTATTTTCCTTTCCATTCATCAAATTGCTCTATCTCCATAAACTTTATAAAGAAATGTAATTACTTAAAAATGTAAAAAACTCCACTTGGCTTTACAGAAGTGGAAGCAAGGTTTTGTGACATTTGATATTAGATGCCTCACAGCTAAAGACCAAATACAGAGAGAGACTCCCATGATCCAGTTCTAGGATCAGTGTAAGCATCTTCAGCTGAGCATTATTTATCATCTTTTGTAAGTCTTTTTTAGGCACCTTTATATCTTAGTCAAATGGATGTATTTTGCATATCTATATTGGATTGATAATCTGTTATAACATGTCGTTTTTGAAAAATAAAGCCCCTCAAACAAAGACCCTATTTAAGATAGTTAGATTCCCTTTATGCAGATCACCCTTTAAAGCTCTTCCATTTACTTTCAACATTTAGAATGTAGAAAATTGTGTACTTATTGTTCCATCATCAAAAATTAATATCTAAAAGAAGCTGAAAACTTTTTTTGTAAAAACAGAAGACTACAATATTGCATGCTTAGGTACAGTAATAGCTTCTAGATCAAGGACAAAAATATTAGTTTGGTTTTCCCAGTCACAGCCACTTTTTTTTTTTTTTTTTTAATTTTTGGGTGGGGTGCATGAAGAAACTTTTAAGTAAAAGGAATACCTTTGGCCAAAACACTAACCTTTTATCCTTAGCTGGCTACAGTGTTATGCTTGTAAACATGAAGGAGAAAGAAAAAGTGCTTTCTATAGAATAACATTTAGATGCTGTTACTAAATTCATGATGTTTCCCTCTGTAAAACATGATTTACTGGTGAACTTGTTTGTATTGGTGTAGCCAAATCAAATGTGTAAAACATGAAAGTTATATATCCCTCCCAAATTTTATTATTTTGTAAATTATTACATTTTGAAAAGTGAGAAAAAAGCTATTTTTTCTCTATATTTTTTCCACATTTTTGTCTGTACAATTCCTCTACTGTTACCTTTTTTTTTTCTTATTTAATCCAAGTTTTTCCTGTGTACATGTAACTCCAGGACATTGCATGCTTAGAGAAATTTTGACTGATATTTGTGAAGATTAATGTTAACAGCACATAAAGCAATCTCTAAAAAGACCCCAAGCTTCATTTACAAGAACTACACATTCTGACTAATACCTGAAAGAAATCTTCTTCTAAAGATTCCTGAAGTGGGCACACACATCAGAGTCAGACTTTCAGGACCACATAGTTGCTGTGTGCTCATGAGATGACTAAAGAACAGTAAGAATCCCCTAGAGGGAAAGAAGTGGTTACATTTAAACTGTGAGCTAGGTGAGGATACAGATAAAAGGGCATAAAAGGACTGTACTGCATAGTTACAGCAAGGTTTATACTGCTGTTTCAGCCCATTTACTGACATGGAATGGAGTGACTGAAGAAAACAGGTTTTAATTGGGATTTCTTTATCTTTTGTAAAACGAAAGCAACAATTGAGGATTAACTGAAATTCCTTTTGTTGTATAATTTGTATTTCAGTGATATCATCTATCTAAACAAACATTTCAGAATGATACTTACCAAATTGTTTCTAGGAGAGGACCAGTCATGTCAAGCTGCTTCTTGAAGTTGAAATTCAAACCACTTGGATCAGAGACTGTCATTTGGATCAGTTTATAGTTTTTATAGCAGCTGAAAAGATTGAAAAAATCATCAAGAAGAATGCTAATTGCAATCAAATTAAATGATTGGATGGATTAGAATTAAGATGCAAAACTCAAGGAAAATGTCTGTTCTGATGCATCCTGCTGATGATGCAAATTTTATTTCTGTGTATTAACCAACATTTCTCAAATACTTTTTCATCTGGATTAACAGTGTGAGATTCACAGTGACCCAATCATAGACTGAAAAAAAAGAAATAATGTTTTTTGCCAGCTGTTAGGAGAACAGTTAAGAAGAAGACATATTAGTCATACAAAATCATGTGCATGTAAATTCCAGAATATTTATATATCGAATCATCCAAATCACAACTATTGGAATAAATGAAAAAAGAGGAATTTTTATTTTTACTTTATTTTTATTTTATTTCACCCCAGGGGTAATCTGATGAGGTAACTATGAGTTTGAAATATAGTCTTGGTACTGTCATGCAAATAAGCACTTCAACCAATTCTTCTCAATATATATTACAAGCCAGAGCTGTGGAATTAATTAGTCTGCTCTTCATGGTAGCTTTTTCCATAAAATGTCAGAATGGTCATATAAGGCAGTTTTTTCTTTCTTTAATTTACTCTTCTATTAAGTTTTTGTGTACATCCAAGGGAATGTTGTACTAAATTAAATGAATGTATGCGAATGAAAATTAACTCAAACCAAACTAGTATACTGCTTCTAGACAGTTCCAGAGGCAAACAGATGCACATGCACAGGGAATTCAGTAAATGTCAAAAACAGCAACAAAAAGTTTCTTTTCAAGCATGGACAACAAATAATCATATTTCTTCCTTTTAGTGGTGTTTTTCCAACAATAGGGATTATTATTCATGAAACAACCTTCAGGTAACATTTAAAAGCGTAAGATATTTATAAACACTTGATCTACATTAGATACATATATAAATAGGACTATGATGGCAGCACAGAGTTATGGCAGGTAACATTTAGACTGACAATGTTGTCTGTTTTTCCAAACTTCATCAGTAAGTGAAGACATTCTTAGTCATTTGAAACATCAGTCATGGTGAATGTTTCTTTCAGTCCGAGCTTACGTTTGCAACAGGCAGAGATTTTATTATCTTATGTCATTCTCATAAACAGAATTTACTCTTCAATATTTCTCCTATTAGATGTATAATTTCACTGAACAATGAACCTTAAGTATTTTTCATAAATCATCTATTTCATTAAAATATTTACACAAACTGTATTCATTTACAGGGTTGCCATAAAGTGGGTTCAAAACAGTTGCTTGGAGTAAGACTGAATACATAAGATGGCCCATGACTGTATCTTACCTTAACACGAGCTCCTGTGAGTTTTGTTGCTTTTCTTTTTTAATTATTTTTTAAACAATATTACAGGTTTGATAAAAGAAAAAAATATATAAATTACAGATTGCTATTCATATGTATTCCTTCCAAAAGAGTAACCAAACATACTGCATTGCTCGTAGCTCAAAAATAATTTTTTAAATACCAGTTTTTAACTCTGGTTTCTAACTCACAGAGGCAGGAAATTGAAATACTGCCTTATCAAACTTTATGGATTGATTGCAAGTGTTGTCTGATTTAGTCTCGTAAAATTTTTCAAATAAACATTAGCCTGCCAGTATTGTTCTCTAAATAAACAAATAAACAAACATGCCTTTCAAAGGAAGGGAAAAGCATAAAAACAATTAAGAATAGCATAAACTTTTTGACAGTAATGAGAAAAGATGAAGAAAACATATTTCTTCTGCCAACCTTGAATGACACTTCCTGTGTCATTCAAGGTCATGAACCTGTGGTTCATGGAAATCTTTTTGTCATATAACAGCTGAGATAGGAAGTCATCAGGGCGTCTCCTTAGACCTACAACAGATGCTCTCTGTTAACCCCCCTCCCTCCCCAAAGGGAAAGAGAAAGGGAATGAGAGATTAGAAAAGGAAACTGTAGTCCCTTCAGATCCCTCTGCTTTATACTGAATATGACACATATGGGCTGGATACCTCATTGGTCAGTTTGGGGTCACCTGCCCTGTCCTCACCTCCCTGCAGATACAGCCTTTCACTTTCCTGCACAACCAATGTGACACACAAGATCCAGCAGTGGCCTTGGTCTGCACACCAATCCTTGGTAGTAACTCTAAACATGGGCTGTTATCACTGCCAGCAGCAGACACTGTCTGTGAAAACAGGCTGCTGACTTCAGAAAGTTCAGGTAGTTAGAATAACTGAGCTGAAAAGTAAAATCGCTGAACAGAACCAGCCCTGTTCTCACCCAAACCAAGACAGCAGTTAAAAATAATAATTCATATTTAAGAAAAAAATTCCCAGAAATCCCTCCGAGAGACTGGCTTTTGCAAATATCCATAGCTGTGATGCCAGCAGGCTTTTCCTATATGGATATAGCTACTAGGACAAGATGTCAGAGTGCTTCCAGGTACTCTCCCATCTTCCTATCTGTATTTCTGTTTTATCCTCAGCTTAACATAAGATTATAAATAATTTGAGAACAGGTAATGAATTTTCTTACTTTTTTTTCTGAACAACTATCACAATAGTATTCCTGCCTACAGGTTGCCACATGCTATCAAAAAATAAACAATAAATCCAAGTAATAGAAAGGGATGTATACTAATCATATTAAATATAGAAGGATTTATACAACACTTCCAAGGTTGCCAGATGAATACCATGGCTTCCAGCTCCATTCCATTCTTGTTTCTTACTCACTGTACAACTGCACTGGGCACTGGAGACCCTGTCACAGAATAAAGCAATCTGAATTACTATGCTTTTGATAGTTTAAAGATGTAAGTTGTGTTTTTGTGAGACCGCATGAAAAGATACAATTAGTTTTAATATATATTTTCGAGATTGCAATAATATGTGTGGTTGGTTTCACCCTCACATCGTTTGAGCTCTTTTCATGACTTTTGTCCTATTTCTGATTCCACCACAGATTAGCCTTTAAGCACTTTAAGTGAAAGAGAAGCACTTCTGCATATGCAGCTGTGAACTGTAGAAAGGATCTAGGCAGGCTTTCTTTATGAAGTACTTGCTTTGTCATCCTCTGAGAAGAGGCCTGAACTCTGGCACTCTTACTTCCCACGTCAAAGGGCTTTCAAGAGACAAGATTTTCAGGGAATACTGAACTCTCTGTAAGTTCTGGGAGAGAAGACAGAACAGATTTTGGACTGTTTTGATTAAGCCTCACGTCACACACATTTTTATTGTGTTACTGTATATTTTCATGGAAAAGTGAGTCACTGAAGCATGAGATAGACAGCTACTTTAAATTTACTTGAATAAGTCAGTGTAACACTAAATTTTGCTTTGCTTATTGATTTTTTTCCTAAACCTCTTAGGGGAAATTGTTCTATCAGGAGACTAGTTTAAAGAAAGGAAAATAAACACACTATCTCAGGAAAAATGTAAATTAATTACTCATAGATTCCTCTGAAGACTTGTGCCATAAAGATTTATGAAAAGCTCTTTCCATATATATGACACACCCGAGATATGATTATATAGTTAAAAAATAGTACAAGATGCTTGATTGTGGAGGCCCACCACCTCTCAATGTGTGATACAGTTATGGATCTATTTTGACCATTACGCAGCAAATACTAACATCTGGAAACTTGAAGTTCAAAGGTTATTTTTCTCATAAAGCTGAACCAATATGATTCATAAAAGACCAGTATTGCCCTTCAATTTAACAATGGCCCGCTGCTAACAATTTATTGTAAAATACAGGGTGTCTCTTCCCTTGACTTGGTTTTATTTTGATTTTATTTAACTATTTAATCAACTAACATAGAAAGGGACATTTGAAAATAACCCATCCTTGTAATTATAATGCAGAAACTTGTACAGATAGATTACTAGTGTTTAACACACCTGTGTATGTTACCCTTTATTATAAAAAAGCCAAATCTTTTATGATTGCCTAAGAAGTTCCTGACTTGTTACATATTGCCTGAGGATTTTTTCCCTTTGTTGTTATCTTTCTCATCTTTCATGCTCCTCATCACAGTTCATCACAATATACTTACAGTTCTATTCTTCCTGGGTTTATAGGGCCTGAAAGAAGACACTATAAAAATACGGCATTGGCATAAATTAATCTCATGTTCTAGATCATGCCTTTGGGCTATGAGGACGTGCCATAAATTAAATGATTTCCTTAATATTCCTCCACAGCTGGATCCCCTTTCTGCCCATTTTGTAGCTCTGGACTATGTGTGCTCATATTACCTCTGTTCTGACAAACAAATGTGATGGGCATTGCATATGTACCTCTATTCAATTCTCCAGGCAGTCACTAAGTTCCATGCAATATCTCCCCTCTGCATACATACAACAGGGACTGTATGCTACCCGGGATGGAGTAGAGCCCAGCAGATATTGTAGAACTACATGTACTGTCAGGTAACCTGGAAATGCCTAGATTCAAATACTGACTCTGACCGTAAGTTCCCTCCTTTTCCCGTCCTTGTATTCAGCAGTAAATACTGGTCTGAAGTATAACTTGATTTGTACCATTCCTCTCCTTTCTTCTGTTTGTGGGCCTTCTTAAATTAGGAACCTGAGCAAGAAGATCGTCTCTACTTACCATTTAACAATGAGAATAAAAAAATTAAAGAAAATATACATAATCACAGGGCTAAGCTAGAAAACTACTCCTTATACTATGTCTGGTTTGGGAGGCAATAATGAACATTGGGGATAACCAGCTGGGAATGACCAATAAGCTTGGTTTCTTATTTCCACATGCTCTCTTGCCTGTAGATTGTAAATAACCAGTAAATCGTATATTCAAGTGGGAGTTCTGTGGAAATGAGAAGTATCATATACACCATTTAATCCTCATTTTAATGAGGCATACATACAATTGAGTTAACATTAGAATATTACATTTACTGCATGCAGAAATGATCGATAGCGTAGTAATGCTAAACTTGCCTCCTACTAAGACTGGTTAAAATAAAATGAAATAAAAACAGAGTTCATTAGCTAATATATGTATTTATTTCAAGTAGCAAGAGAGCTTCCCATATATACTTTAAAAGGAAAAATATTTTTGAAAGCCAAAGAGTTAAATACAAATCTACATGAGAAATTAAAACTGCTACTTTTTTAGGATCTGAACTTGATATTCAATTCAAAGAGCTAAACAGCATTAGAAAAAAAAAAAAGCACAAAAAAACCCCAAACCAAAACACAAACCAAACCAAAACAGGGCTAAAAGTTCTTGTTGTACTGAAAGGTAGAATGACATGCTTTAATCCATCTCTGATTTTTGTTTTACATTGTTGAATGACAAATCCCTTGGAAAGAACTGTGGTGCTAACTTAAATTTCATTACATCCCTGTTATAATAGAAAGACAATCTCATTTAGTTGGTTTGACAGTATGTTTTTCAGTATGTTTTGAAACTTTTTTCTTTTGACATATACTTTCCCTAGTTGAAAAGATGTGCTGCGGTTAATGAACAGCTGTATATTATTTCTTTTTTAACATTTACTAGGTATCTGTCACTTTACATTTGTCAGTCTTCCATCATTATCTGTAAACAAATCTTCCTAATTAACTATAGCAGGAGGTGTGGGGACTACAAAGGGGTGAGCTGCGGTCTGGGACAATGTCAGCTTCATTTGTTATAAATCTAAGTGACTGAGGTATTTAAGATCTGAAACTTGATATACTGTCACGGTGTCTTCTGATGATTTTCCTTTATGGCCTGACCTTAAGAGACCTTCAGAGCCGAACATACAAGAATACTGCAAGACACCCAAAGAGCTGTTAATTGTCTGAGTTTTATCATGTTGAAAAGGAACATAGTAGTAAATAAATCTTTGGGGTTTAGTAAATAGTAGTAAATAAATAGTAGTAAAGGAATCCTTCTTGTAAATCTATTCTTTCCCTGGTCAGCTGTGATTTAAATAGTCACTGACTATCCTTTTTTGTTTGGTTGGGTTTTTGTGTGTGTGTTGGTTTTTTTTGGTTGGTTGGGTTTTTTTTTGTTTGTTTGTTGTGGGTTGTTTATTTGTTTGTTTGTTTTGGGGGTTTGTTTGGTTTTGGTATTATTGTTTTTTTTTCTGGAAAAAAAATAGGAGTACTGTAATTCAGAGGCTTCTAAGTATGAAATGAACTCCTTCAGATGGGTACCAAAAATGTAACTGAGAAAATCAAGCTTGTAGGTTTAAATATGCAGTATTAGGGTCTGAAAGTTTACTTGAAAATTATATATATGGGAGTCTGCAAATTGGAAAGGTCTGAAAAAATCATAGTCTTTAACCTTACAGTAAGGGAATACAGCAAAATCTGTTCTTATGAAGAAAAAGAAGAGAGGAATGAAAATTATGGCCCAGAACTTGTTTTTTACTTCACCCCCTTTTTACCTCAGTTTGTAATATGTTGATATTTGAAGTTGTATAAAAGTATTGGCTCTGTGCAAGAAAAAATGGGTCTTTAATGCCAAAACCATATTATATATAAACTGTTTCCATCATTAAGCAGACCTATGTAGATTTGCTGCATACGTTCATACCTTGATGTAAGCAAGTTTTAGTCACAGATAATGATGGGGGGGTGTTCAATATTTTTTATTTCAATATCGAAATATTTTCATTATGAATGAAGTAAATCCCATTTCACTATATATGTATGTTATACCTCTACAATCAATAAGCAGTCCATACTTTCCAAGCCTGAACTTTATGATTATAAACAAATGACTTATCATTTACTTTGATTTTCTCAGTCCTTCTCTCTTTTACTCTTTTTTTTTTTTTTTCCCCCTCTTGTTATTTGGGTGAGCATGTGAGCATGGAGAAAGTGAAAGATAGGTTCTTTGTTGGTTTTGTTGTTGTTCTTTTTTCCTCAGGAAGAAAAATCAACTTTACTTATGAATTGGTTGCAGCATTGAGTGTCAAAGCATAGAACCTTTTTTTTTTTTTAAGTATTTATTTATTTATTTTTGAGTCTTTGTTTCCTGGGAGTTTATTTACTAATAGAGAACATACAACTTTGATGTACAAAATACAACAAAATTAAAACAAATGATTTGGGGTTTCCCAGGGGAAAGAAAAATCTCTGCAGCAAGAAATACTTACAGACATGGTTGGAACCCATAGCCAATACAAAAAAAAAATTGAGTTTGATGCTGCTCATTTCAATTCCTTATCATCAAAAGGGAAAATCCTGTTCTCATTTGTTCTCTCAAAGTTGATCTTTAGATATGTGACTAGAAATAGGATTTTATCTATTATTTTGATGGTAAACCAGTAAGAGATTGGAAACAAAGAGGTTCTATAGCTGATGCTGGGAGCAGAATGTCCAGTGATAACCGGGCCTTGAAAACCATCAACTTAACAGGAAAATATAAAGAGTACCAGTCTCAAGCTGCCTCCTAGGACTGAACCTCCCCTGCAATAAATTAATCCTGGGGCGACAGTTGTCTCAACCTCCTCTTTTTGCAGCTATCTGCAGGACATAGCCATGGCACCATATCCTTCCCCCTCCTATCTCGGAGGAGCATGGAGAAGATAGAAAGAGTTTCTGACCTGTACAGGGAGGAAAGTGGGGGTGCAAGAACTGTATAAAAATCTGGGACACTAGGGGTGCAGAGAAGAAGCAGTTCCCCACAGACGACATCACTGGACTGTGGTGGTAACTATTCTATCGCTTGCTCTTCTCCGCATTTCTGCTTTCTCCTTTATTTTATGTCTCTGTTTTCTTCCCTGTCCTATCTGCTCTAGGGACTTCTCTATTATAAAATAAATTCTCTGTAATAAAAGTTTGTTGTGTATGTGACATCTGACCTCGTTTGCATCTTAATTTCACCATTTAGGATCACCTTTAAACCTTTTCACAGGTCCTGCTGGACAACAGAGGGGTGCAGCTGCTGTGTGGTTTATACCAGGGGAGGGAAGGTAAAATCCAGCCACACATAGCCTCCCACTGCCGTGAGGAGTGGTAGAAAGCAAGGGGGTTCTGCCTGATCTCTCATAAGATCACACACCAACCCTGGTGCCTATTTGTGCACCTGATATCATGGCATCTTTGTTTTGTTCTGGCAAGATCATAAAAGATGACTACATATCCGAATACCAGATTTTGACACTTGTAAAATATTAAACTTCACCCTGTTGTTGAGGCTCTTCCCAACCTTAACGTCCCCAACTAGTCCTTCTTTATTTGTTAGTACAAGGTCCAGCAGTGCACCTCTTTTTATTGGTTCCTCCCCTACCTGCCTTAAGAAGTTGCATCGATGCACTGCAAGAGCCTTTTGAACTGAACATGACTAACTGTGTGGGCTTCCCAACAAATATCATGCTCTAGAGGCTACTTCCAGTTTTCTGTAGAAGGCCTCATCAACATCTTCTTGGTTTGGTGGTCCATAGTAGACCCCCACAACAGCTTCACCCCCCTTTGCCTGTCCCTTAATTCTTACCCACAAGCTTTCAACCTGTTCTACCTCCCCCCGTGGATAGAGCACACAATACATTTCAGTTGCTCTTGCACATAAAAAGCAACACCACCTCCTCACCTTGTTGGTCTGTCTTTCCTAAATAGAACATAGCCATCCATGGCAACATTCCAGTCATGGAAGCTGTCCCACCATGTTTCAGTGATCACAACTATATCATAATCATGCAATCTTAGGCAGACCTCCAGCTCCTCCTGCTTATTTCCCATACTCCGTGCATTGGTATATAATCATTTCCGAGAGTGAGTTAAGCCACCAGCTTTGACTCTTGCTACCCGACCATTCCTGGCCACTTCCGTGGTTACCAACTTATTAGCGAGCCTTGTGTTAGAGCGTGGCTGCACCGATCTCTCTTCCTTTCACACTCTCTGATCCTCCTCATTCAGTTCAGCCAGCTGCCTGAGCAGGTTGTTTATTTGATCACACCGCACACAAGCGGCGTCTCTGACTCCCCTCTAATTCGAGTGCCAGACTCAAGCATTCCCCGCAGCCTGCTTGTTCGGTCTGAGTTCCCACATTCTTCCTCACTGTGGCTCTTGGCCGTGTTGTGACCGTGATGTTCTCTCTGGCAGGGAGGGAGCCAACCACTGCTGCTTCCCACACTCCCTGCTCACGCGTCCCTGCAGGCTGCTCTTCCTCCTCCTCCTCTCCCCCTCACCCACGCTGGCCGATCGCTTAGAGCAATCCAAGTTACCTTGTGTACTGGCAGAGGCTCAGCGCCCTGCCCAAGAAGCTGCAAGGAGCAGCTGTAACTGCCTGACGAGCTGCAGACGGCTGCTGCACCCCCCGGGGCGGACACAATCATTGTTTGCTCGCCCCGCGCCCCGCGAATGGTCCCTGCAATCCCGGAGCCTTCTTACCGCCTGAGCCACGGCGGGTTGGTGCTGGTTCCGCCCAGGCTGTCTCAGGAGCCCGCCCACCAACCGACAGCCCCCAGCAAAGGCAAAGGGCTTTCACCCGGCTTTAAAAAGCCCGCAAGAGAGCTTTTTGGCGGCTTTTTTTAGCTGCAGATCCCTTCCCTGGTGCAGTCTTACTTGCCCTGAAGCTGGTCTCTGAGGCACTTTATTTTTCTATCACTTTAACGTGATGGGGGGGGGAAGAAGTCAGCCACAGTTTTCCACTCATCTGTGAATGGTAGGAGAAATATTCAATTCTTGTTTTGTTTTTTTCCCCCTATATGTATTAAAGTAAAATATATTTTATTAGAACAATTATTTCCTAAAATTTTAAACGAAATTCAGCCTAAATTTGACAAAATACTCTAATTCCAATGAAGTTAATGAAATTGCACTAGGTTTGTCTCAATGATCTGGCTTTGGGTGTTAACCTCTTTCTTTATTCTAATATTAACTTGAAAACACTGTTACATCAATCAAATTTTGCCTATATTAAAGTTGCCTAGCTTTCTACAGCTTCAACTGAAGCTTGACTAAGTTGTTAAAGCTTGAGTTTTCCTTTTAGATTAATATTTTCACAATACATTTTTTCCCCAGTGCATTAGCAAGTAGTGGAAATCCAAGACACAATGCCATTACTTGCAATTTATTAAAAAAAAAAGCCAACCATTTTAGAAATTCCTTGAGTAATAACATACTGCAAATCTTTCAGAATATATTTTGCAAAGAGCTTTTGAAATATATTATGAATAAAACACAAAGAAGATAACACATCAATAATAACAATGAATACTGTCTTGTCAGTTTTACATGAACAATAAATCTTAGAATGAGAATACAGTATTATGGAGCAGTTGCATTTTGTGAAAGCACACACTGTGTGATGTTACCTGCCAATGTAATGAGATTTGCGTTGAAAAATATGAATAGAACTTTGCAAGCCAATTCACCAAGAGAGTACTGAATGCAAAAACTACGTAAAAATGCTATTAAGAACTTGACAGCAGATATAAAGAATTCTGCCACTCTGACTTATTTTTGAGCTAGTTGGACCTAGATACTGCATCTTATTTCCTGTTTTAAAGTGATTTGTGTGTCATTAAATGGTTTGTTTTGAGTTCAAACTAAATTGTTTTCATATTTGATAGGCTCTCTCAGACCATCTCCCTAATACTCTGGAGATTTATTATTCAGGATAAGGTATTTTGAATTGGATCTTTTAATTTGAGCAATTGTTTTTCTCTTCCATCTAAAACAAGTGAGCTGATAACCATACACACCCTGCTTCACTTCTTGGAAGACTCTGTTACTTTATAATACTTAATTCCATTGAATCTTCAGGCATTTGCAGGGAGAAATAGGTTATTTTGCATACAAGCCTTCACGAACTATACAGCTCATTTTATGCTGATTGCCTTTATTACCACATGAAGAAGAATGAATAATTTGAATTGATAATCTGCAGAGCTTCCATCTAATATATAATAATCTGCAAGGCTTCTATCTATCTTCTTTGCTTTATGAGGAGAGGCTGAGGGAACTGGGGTTGTTTAATCTAGAGAAGAGGAGACTGAGAGGAGACCTTATTGCTCTCTACAACTACCTAAAAGGAGGTTGTAGTGTGTCTGCTGTTGGTGTCTTCTCCCAAATTACTAATGATAAAATGAGACGAAATGGCCTCAAGTTGCATCAGGGGAGGTTTAGATTAGAAAATCTTCATTGAGAGAGTGGTTGGGCACTGGAACAGGCTGCCCAGGGAGGTAGTGAAGTTATCATCCCTGGAGGTGTTTAAAGAACAAGTAGACATAACACTTGAGGCTATGGTCTAACAGATAGATAAATGTTAGGATGAAGGTTGGACTTGATGATCCTAGAGGTCCTTTCCAACCCTAATGATTCTAATGATGCTATCATATGCAAGGTTAACAAAGGAAAAAAAAAAAAAGGCAAGCTGGATTTAAGTGAAACTTTACCAAAGGAGAGAGTACTTGCCAGCTAAATTACAGCCTTTGATTTTTTCTGGATTTTTTTTTTAATGGAAGGACGACAGTTTCTTAAATACAGTGATATTACAGCTGTAATAAGAAAGAACAGATGGTCAAGTTTTGTGGCAGTTGTGCACTGCAGATAATACACTACAGAGATGGCTGAATTAGCTCAGAACCATCAGTCTAGAGAGAAAATTATGTGATCACCCAGGGGATGCTTATGTCATAAGTTTTGTAAAACAGGAAAGAGTCCAGACAGATAGTTACATGAAGGACTCTCCTTTCAGAAAATTTACATGAAAGATATTATTAGAAAATGAAGGCATCTGACACTTTTCATGTGAATCTGGTTCATATCATGTAATTAACAATAATAATGTCTTTTATATTGTGCACAGAGTATCATCCCTTTGCTATGTGTAGCATTTTCAGGGGGGGGCCTAATCTCCCAGGAAATTAATATATTCCAGTGCTATATGAAATGCAAAAACTCATAAGAGTAGCTACTTTTTTTTCCCCTACATTTGCATTTGCAAAGCAATACAGACTTAAGACTGTAGAAGAAAGATGAATTAACCATGTGGTAAAACTAATCAAACAAAACCAGGGAATACCTGGAAAGATCCTATATGCCAAAGTTGCATGAGACTCATTCCTAAAAGGAAGTCCTTGAAATTATGGTACATTTGACCTGTTGATTGGTCAGAGAAGTGATAAACTCCATTTGCTTTTGAGGTGTGTTTATCCACTCTGACATTTTTTTCTGGAAGATCTTGAAGTATGACTTTAGTCACAGATAAAACTGAAGTCAACCTGTCATGGTTTGACTACATGGATTAACTGCAGCTCAACTGCCATGGATGAACTGCAGCTGGAGCTGGTGTGTATTTATTCTGATTATGTAGTTGCTTATCAAAACTGCAGGCTCATTAAAGTAAAGCTTTTCACAAGGTTAGGTTAGGGTTAATGACATTAGGGAGTTTCTCTCAGGGTTAGTATAGAATCACCCATTTAATAGAAGAGTGCAAGGAGGGAGGTAAAATATATCAGCGCATCCTGTTCCTAGATAACCCTTTTATTTCTAAGCCTGGGCTTTCCTTGGTTTTTGTTGGAGGTTTGGGTTTGTTCCTATCTCACATTCTAGCTGAGGAAACTTGACGTGTAGTTCATTCGGGGGAAGATTTTAAACCTTTCGCTAAATGCATTCATTTTTTTTGCATAAACAAGTAAATTAAATTAACCAGGATTGCTTCTGTATTATCTCTTGCTTAAGACACTGAATAAGGACTTCAGTTTTACTGAAGTAAAATGCTTGCCCCACCCGATGTTCTCTGCTGCCCTAAAAAAATAAAAAACTCAAAAAAGCCAACTTGTCAGTTCTATAATGACTAGAATATTTTCACATTATGAAAAAAAGATTTCTGAAAAAGGGGGTTTCTTTCATGCCAGGGTGCAATGGAAGGAAAAAAAAAAAAAGAAATCTTAAAGCTTTCTAAAGAGGGAACTGTTCTCAGCCAAGCTGTTACAAATCTTTTGAAAAGTCCATCTTGCTTAAGATCTTTTGCTTGCTTTTATTTGGTATTGTATTTAGCATTATCAAGACAAGATTGTTCTCCCAATAATGCGAAATGCTTAATCCTGGAGTCTTCTGACTGTATTGTAGTTTATTAAATGTATTTCTTATTTTTTATTTAGCTTTTTATTCCATTGAGAGCATATATGGTTCTATATTGCATTTAAAATAAAAAAAAACAACTCTACTTTTGTTCTAGAATTAGAAAATACATGTCAATAAAGTTTTCGGCTTCTCATTTGAGCATAGTTTAGTGGCTAGACCAAGAGATAACTTCAAGATCACAGTTCTGTTTGGAATCATAAGACATTAAAACTGATGTCAAGCAATTCACACTGGCCAGATCAAAGAATACAGTCTCTATTACATAAAGATTTTTTTTTTCTTCAAATGCAATTAGTAATTAATATTTTAGAGCTATAAAAAACTCAGGGAAAAATCTTTACAACCATTGTGAATAGTGGCATTTAATTTGCCCATTATTTTTCTTTTCAGGGATGATAGAAATGAGACAAATTTAATACCTTCAATTTAATATTGATTCCCAATGAAAATTTAAATAAATAATTTCTAGCTTGACCATTAGGCAGTTGAGAACTTAAAGGTTAATGACAGCATGAGGTAATTTACTATGAGCCAATCTGCATTACATTTGTATCTGTTACTTTTCCCAGTGATCAACATTTTGTGCTTTGCATAACTGTCATAAAAAAGCATATTCCTATTCATTTTTTGGGTCTTACCAGAAATGTATGATACAGGCTGTCGAGGCTATTTGAAGTTCAGTTTGCAGAGTTAATTGATACTAATTTCTTATCACACTGGCTTAGCAAAAGAAAACCAATGCATTAATTATGCTTGAATTTTCACATTCAAATGATCACAAATTTTCTGATAAAATATGATCAGAAAATACAGATATTGTGGTATGTTTTCAGAATTTTTTTTTTAATAAATTTTTACAGTCTAGTTTCCTTCTGCTTCCAATGGACTTTCTCAGTGTCTTAGACTTTCATAATGTTTTTTTGTATTCAATGGAGTATGTACTCTTGTGATTCAGCGTTGTCTCATTGTCAAGTTAAGCCTAGCTGAATTAAAATTAAAGCTTAGATGACTTTGAGAACTCTGTCTTTGTTGAGAAGTAGATGCATCTACTGGTCAGGTGTCTGAAAGCCTAGCAATATTAATATTTCTTTAAGACAGAGCATCATTTCATGGAAGTTATGTTTTCAGTACTTAGTAGTCCTTTTCTATCCATGAATGCAAGGTGATTATGCTGTTTTACTGAGATACCTTACTATGTGGCAGAATGGGAATGGATTAATTTTGAATCATTTCAAGGTGAATATCCTAATATCAGTTCATTAAATTGAAATATTTTGTTTCAGGTATCTTTGTTATTTTCTTCTGGGCTTTTTTCATGCTAGAAATTCAACAATTTTCACAGAACATTTCAGTCTTGTAGGAAATTACCAAGTAATTATGATACTATAAAAAGCATAAGCAACTTGCACCCTCAAAAAAATCTGACCTTTCACTTGTTTTTGTTGGGTTTTTGGGGTGTGAGGGAGCTATTTTCAGGCCAACATTTCAATAGTGTCAATCTTTCAGTCCCAAGTTTGTATACTGAAGCAGCCTTGGGGCAGTAAGGTCTGTGGCAATGACTGTAGAATATTTCCTTTTCTCCTTTGCAGCAGAGAATTCCTTCATAGGAAGTTACTATTGTTGGAAATCACACTACCCTCATCTTTTATATGCCTATAGCTGAAATGATGAGTGTGGTCCCTTCACCTCTCATAAGATATCCATACTTACCAGATATATCTACACTATAAATAGCAGTAATAAGTAGAACTCCCTGAGTTCTCTCTCAGTGAGCCAACTGGCAGCTCCATAACTGTATTAGCACAGTGTTATATTTGAGCTCTTTCTGTTGTGTGTTGGAGTAAATAAATTCAGGTGGGCCACTGTATTAATGGTGCTATATTGCTGAAACCTATTCAGACTAAATATCTATTCCTTTATCTATTCCTGCATAGATTCAGATAGGTGTTGATAAGCTTGGAAATACCAAAAATAATTTGTTAAACTATGTTTAGTTGGAGTGGTAGGATGTCTTTGTTATGATAATATTTGTTGGACCTGACACTTTGAACCAGGATGCAGGTAGATAAAAATGTCACAGACCCTCTTCATCAGGAGTTAACCAGAGAGTTAACTAAGGAAAAATGCTACTGGCTCTGAGAGCTATAGTTATGTTCACTGATGAACATCTGGGGCTGATTTTGGTCTTCAAGATGGAGAGAAAACAGGAGTAGTGGAGCTAGGACAGAGCTTTCTTAAGGACAAGGTTTTAGCAAAGACAAGCATTAGGGAACAGAAGTTGGCTTAATTTACCATGACAGGATAAGAAAAATTCAAGGAGGATGTACAGCTACCTTTGTTTTAAAATCACAGTTAAATTACCTTGCTTTGGCTTCAAAATACACGATGCTTACTATGGCATTACATATGAATTTTGATCACGGTCCATAAGCATTCATATGAAGAAGCACATCTGTCCAATCTAAGTGAAGTTTGAGGATAAATGAAATTCTAGTGCAGATAGAACTTGCTATCTAAGAATGGGATTAATATGAGGTGTGATTACAAGAATGTCAAAGGCATAAGATGTTCTGAAAGGGTATCCATAGAGATAAAAGAATAAGAAAAGAACAATAAAGACAGGTAGCATGAAATATATGCTAAGTATAGAATCATAGAATGGTAAGGATTGGAAGGGACCTCTGGAAATCATTTGAGTCCAACCCCCTGCCAGTGCAGAAACACCTAGGGCATGCCACACAGGAACAGATCCAGGCAGGTCTTGAAAGTCTCTAGAGAAGGGGACTCCCCAACCTCTCTGGGCAGCCTGTTCCAGGCTCTGTCATTCTCACAGTGAAGAAGTTTTTCCTCATGTTAAGGTGAAACTTGCTGTATTTCACCTTGCTACCATTACCTCGCATCCTATCACAGGGTGCCACTGAAAAGAAACTGTCCCCTTCTACTTGACCCCCAGCCTTCAGATGTTTTTAAACATTCATAAGATCCCCTCTCAGTCTTCTCTTTTCCAGGCTAAACAGCCTCAGGTCTCTCAGCCTTTCCTCGTAAGAGAGATGTTCCAGTCCCTTCACCATCTTTGTAGCTCTCTGTTGGACTCTCTCCAGTAGCACCCTGTCTTTCTTGAACTGGGGAGCCCAGAACTGGACGCAGTACTCCAGGTGATGTCTCGCCAGTGCAGAGTAGAGGGGGAGGATAACCTCCCTCAACCTGCTGGCCACACTCTCCTTTTTTTATTCACTGGCTTATTTTAGGTGTGTAGAGATGTATACAGTTCTCTTTAATTTATTGGTTAAAATAATATTGTTGGACAGGTTCTATGATTCTAGGTTAAAAACAGCCTTAATCCAAACTGTGCATTGTCTGGCACAGTTAAATTTGTATTTAACTCAAAGTCTTGGAAATCCAAACTTGACAAGTACTTAATTATGTGAAATGTATGAAGATTGGACATAGCAAGATGTGAGTGAAAATGAATATTTAATGAATAACTTGACTTTTTAACAATTTCTAGCAATGCAATTTGCAGTGATTATAATAAATGAAAGTTTGCTAAAGATATTAAATATACTACATCATTTCCTGGGAAAAATTATGCATTGAATCTGAGTTATATGTAAAAGTTTTAATGATTTGGGCGGTTTGTTTTCTGGTTTGGGTGTTTGTTATGGGTATTTGGGAGGGGCAGATATGATTTGTATTTTTCTTTCCTTGGGATCATCCTTCTATTAAAGCTGGTATTTAGTTGCAATCTAATAGAATTTTCATGGAGCAAAGGCTGATTGATCAACTTGCCCACTAAGCAGAGGGAAGTAAAACATCTGTTGTTTGTTTGAATTAATATGCATTTATCAGATAGCACTACCTATATGCTGTCTTTTTCTTAATTCAGTTTTATTTGTAGATCTGGAGAAACACTGTAAGGGGGACTAGCTAGGTGACATCTTGGTACACTAAATAAATTAATTAAGAAATATGGATAGATTTTTTTAAAATAAAACCTCGTGGAGTTTAGCTGTGAATGAAAACTGATGTAATTTCTGAAAATAACATTTCTACTTGCACTCATTTGATACCAGTCGCTAGGTAACAGATTTGAAAGTCAGGCTGATGCAGTGCAATTCGAAATACAAACTTCTTTTCTATCTGTTTGCAAAAATGTGTTTATAGACCGATACTCCAGATGAGTGAAAAATTTGTATCAAGTCTGTTTAATTAGTATGTCTTTATTCATATCTTCTGACAGTATAAGAACAAACCTTACAACACATGTGAACAAAATTGAAGAACCTTCCTAAACATGTTTCAGCTTAAATATCTAAGGTCTACTGAAGTTAAATATTACTTGATAATGGAGGTTTACTTGTTTTCTGCCTGCCTGTATAGATTTTTGACTGAGTTATCCACCTTTAAGAAGAAACTCAGTCTCATTTCTCCTTAAGAATGTTACTCTTAAAATGAAATCAAAAAAGCTAATGAATGGGAACGTGGCATGCAATTGTGCTTTCTTTGATGTAAGGTGTAAAAGGAAAAACTAAAAAATACTCTTTTGATGATGATACTCAAGTGAAAAAGAACCAAGCTAAACTGAGGAAGCAGTGAGATGGTTCTGGGAAAGGTCTAATTAAAAAAGAAGATAGCTAAAGCAATAACAGTTCTTCCTTCCAGTTATGCTTCCCTTTGGACTCAAAACTAAAAGTAGTCTATTAAAATTAATTCAAAATTCAATAAACCTAAAAAAACTAAAGGTTAAAGTATCAAAGAAATAACAATAGAAGCAGCCACTACAGCCCATCCTGTCTTCAGATTCATTTTGACTTTACTAGAGTGTTTATAGTAACAGCATATCACCTCCATTCCTACATGGCCATAAACAATTTGTGTTTAGGTCTCCAGAAAAGGTCCCTCTCTATTAATATTAAAGGAAGAAGAGACAGATATGACTGTTCAGTCTACCATGGAAAAGAGAAACAGCATTATATAGGAGGACAGTGAGTGAATAACTTGCTATAAATTATGTATATGATTAACTTAGTCCTTTATTCTCCTTGTGGCCTCTCTGTAAATAGATTATGATTTCCTCCCATTTATTTTTCATTAGATTTTACCCTGTAAATATCATTAAAAAGACTTATTCTGTGTAAATAAATATATTTACACAGATTATTGCAAATGCAAGCAAGCAGTGCTCTGCTTCTATATTCTCCTTGTGACTCAAAGAGATTGTATTCCTTTCATTCTTGCTGTCTTCATTTTAGGAATGACAACTGATAGATGATTTAGTTCTCTTAAAAGTCTCTCAATCTACACTTCCCTAAAAAGAAAGTTAGGTGGAAATATGTTTCCTTTTTTATTGAACTTAAGCTTACTGACTATAGGCTTATTTTTCTTAGTTACTCAAGGAGGAAATCCACCAACCACACAGAGACCCATGTATCATAGAATGCAAGTTACTATTATTTTCCCCTTACAATCTATGTTTGATGGTCCTGCATGACTAGCCTTCATATTTATTCAGTTTCCAATTCCTCCCTAGTGAGAAGACAAATACTTTAAATCAAGAGGCCTTGAAACTCTTGGCACCAAGTGTTCTTAAAGATCTTGCTAAGAATACATATGGCAGGTCATGCTCATTATTCTATAGTTCTGAATGACCTTAAATACTGATGGACAAATATACGGCTTATTCTTAAATAGGACAGCTTGGGCTGATAATATGTCCCAGACAGTAAATGGAAAGGGTGATAAAATATTCAGGTAATAAAAAGTTACAGTACAGCATCATAAACAATACAACCCACATTTTGTTTGGTTGGTTTATTGTGTATTTTATTTTCCTAAGGGTGTGTTATATTAAGAGGTAAAGTGATTTGGCAGAAAATAAACCACCTTGTGTTCCAGCTTGTCATCAGATATCAGAGGGGCTAGAGGTGGCTAGGCTTAGTTTCCAAGTGAAATCCAATTTGTCACTATTAGTCCAGTTGCGTTCGATATATTTGATCTCTCATGGTTCTGGATTCACTAATAGCACTGCACTCCCTATTTAATTGCGCCCCACAGTCTCAGCCGGTAAGGAGTTGGGAGCATCCAATGAGAAACATTTGTGGCTAGCAACGTGAATATTTTGTTTATTGAAAGTTTATTGAAAGCAACAGATTTACAGTTTCCTATGGATTGCTGTTGATAAATACACTTTCTGCAAAAGTATATGCAAATATACAAAACACATTAAGTTAAAAGGATCATCTCTAGAGAGATTTCTAAGATTTCACAGGAAAGTAAGCAGAAAATCCGGATCTTACCTAAAGGAGTCCCTGTGGAGGGGCAAGAGAGGCTTAGCATATTGACTGACCCCAGGAGTCAGAGACATTCTGCAATGGTATCCTCCCTCACTTGTTTGCGATGATGTCTTCCCTAATATTCACCCTTTTTAAGCCATTTATATATTATTTTTTATCTTCAAGGTGGAGCTTGAGTGATTCTAATCATAAATACCTTTATTATGATTGGTGTAAATTTCTCATGCTTTGATTTGAAAGGTATAGCTGAAGAAAATTCATGGCGTAAGATCAGTGAGGGGTGGTTGCACTTTGGAGGAGTGTAGCCTTTGGGATGGAGGTGTGTTTTGGTAGCATAATGAGCAAGGTTTGCACAAAGGACAGTACATTGTTAAAATGACTTTTAATATAAATTTAATTTCTAAGTCACCTCCAGTCATTATTCCACAGAGTGACAGAATAGTTTTTGTTGTCTTGTTTTGGTGTGAGTTTGTTTTGTTTTGGTTTGTTTTGTTTTCTAATGATAAGGAAGTTATTCCCTAGTCCGACATATTCTCTAGTTCAACATCAAGGGTTCAGTTCATGCTGTTGGCTAAAGATAGACCAAGAACTGACTTTGTGAGCCTTTCCATCTTTTGGAGGAAGTCACACCAAAATCAAGAGTAAAAGCAAAGTCAAAGCAAAGGTAAATAAGGAATGGATACGAGCCCGAAGAAATGTGAACAGAGAAGTTACTGTGCAGTATTGGATGAAAACCAGGGGGAATTAAGGGAAAGATTTCCAGTAATTTCAGTGGCTTCTGAAACTGTTCCCTAGAGACATAAATAGATAACTTCATGATTCAAATATACTTAAGTTGTGTTTTCATTTATTTGAACATGAGTGATTTTCGGTCCAAATTGAAAAATCTTGTACTTTGCTTTGCATTATTCAGAGAGCTGTGAGAGAAGAGAGTTGTTCATTGTGTAACAGTGATAAGTATAATTACTTGCAATAGTTACTGTGAGGTTAAATGATGCTTATAAAATAATAAACAATGTTAGTGCCATGTGCTGCATTTTAAATAATTGATTGCTTAACAACATTTTTAAGGGAATTCAGTTCCTGTAGAGATCAACACGAGAGCAAAGAGGATCTTTGATTGTGTTGTAGTGTTGACAGGTAATATAGTGAAGGACATACCTCCAAAGGCTTACATGTTCATTTCAATGTAGAGATGTATGAAATACTTGGATAAAACAAAATAAAAAGCCATTTTGAAAATCCCAGTTTATCTGTTATGTTATTCCATCCTTTTTACTTTCAAAAGTTATTAACCTGTGCTAAACTTATTATTTTTAATAAAAATCTTTACTTCAGGTGGTTCAACTATGCTTTCTCCACTCTGTCTATTTCAGTGTTTCATTTCAAGAAGAAAGTAGAAATTAATATTTCAGGTAATTCAATGTAAAATAGTCGTCAGACTGTACAGAAAACATTCATTTATCATATCTTTTTTCTCCCATTTTTATTCTTTCACATGCCACAATTCCTCTAATATATTAACTTTCCATATCACACAAAACACTCCTGAAATTTCTCTTCTTAGAAGATCTTTCATATCCTTACAATTCAAAGTTATTCTTCACAAAAGAGTGAGAGATTATGAACCTACATTTAATAAATTGTGCAGTAGCCATCGGGAATATCATTAGAATGAAACATCACAAAAGGGGTCTATTTTCTGAAAGGTTATATAAATTTACAATGTAATGTAAATCAGTCAATGAAAAAAAGGAAATAAAACCAAAATCAAAATGCAGTTTCTGATTTTAAGTAATACTAATTAAACACATTTGAAAACCAGTCATAAAATACTGAACTGCTATTATTTTTTAATACTTTTCATTTTCTATGCTATTTGTGAAAGCATTTTCCCTGCATCAGTTGACTCAAATCCTGCATCTGCTTGTGTAGAGGGTCTTGTCTCAGAAGACATTTATACAAAAGCTTAAAGGTTATAAAGGTTTATAGAAATATGCTCTGAATATTGCAGTATAATTTCCTTAATCTGCATATTTACTCTCAGTTCATTAAATTGACTGTGTTGGTGGCAACACATAATATCATGATGCCTAGAGATTTGTATTTGAAATCAGTCATGAACTTACTATTCCAAAATACAGTAAAAGCCAAACAGAACCTGGAAATGACCCCAGGGTATCAGTGGTAGGAGTGAGGAGGAGTTAAAAGTTTCATGTGTCATATCTAGTAGTGGTCTCTGAGGAGGTCTGTAGTGAGGGCAAATAGCCATTGCCAACAGCACTGGATGTTTGGATAGGATGACTTTGGGGAAATCTGTAGAATCTGAATAGCTATAAAGAGCTGCTGTTCTTAGTAGAAAGGAGATGTGAAAATCCAGAAATTATTCATAAGTCCAGCACACAGCATGTTAGGTTTGCCAGTAAAATATTTAGAAATAACAGAATTTTAGGCACAGATTCTGGATGCCAATATGAAGTAGTATTTTTCTGCATCTCATTTAAAATTTTGATATTCTACTTGTTAATTTTTTTCCCCCTTCCCATAGAATTTCTTTCATGACTTTGTATAGAACTTTGTCATACGGTGAGCATGGAACTATTATGAATTTTTTGCTAGTTGAAGAATTGTTTGGTTTTGGTTTTGGTTTTTTTTTGCTAAGAACTTTTTCTTGTTTTCCAAGAGCTGTAGTTTTTAAAGTAGAAATGGAAATAAATAGAAATAAACCAGAAACCATCCAAAGTGAAAACTGTAGATATTGAAATAAATAGATGTAAAGTAATTAAGCAGTTGATAGAACCTGTATTTTACATGACTTATTTTGAAAATCATTTATCTAGAAAATAAGTCAAATTTTCTGTCAACATTGTCAAGCCTTTCCTGATGGGTTGGTGAGGTTTTTATCTACCTTACTTTTTGTATGAAAAATGAAATCAGTATATTTGAAAAAGAGAAAAAGTGGTATATTTAGTCATCATTAGTAAAGCTTGTGAATATACTAATTTAAAACTATTTACAAAATAACCAAATGTTTCTAAAAAAGTGCTTGATATTTTACAACATGATTCATAAAATCATAACATGTATGTGCTTGGAAAAAAACCCTGAAAAAAGACCATAACAAATCTAAACTGTATTTTAAGGTTATAAAAGATTACTTTCAATGCCTCTACTTCAGGGAGCCATTTCCAGGAAGAAAGATAATGTATTTTTTCTGTGAACTAGAAAAATAAACTTATATTTACTTCTTAGCTAGTAATTGTTTAATTATTTACTCCTTTACAATTAATAAAAACAAGACTGTATCACCCATGATGCATTCAACTGGAGAATAAAATTTTTCAAAATAGATGTTTGAAGATAGGTTTCCAAATATATTTTTAGGCATTGACACATAGGTTTTGATACTTAGAAGTACCAAGAATTCAGCAACTTCCTGCAAGAATTTATGGGAGCTGTTTGAAGCTCAGTATTTAGGAAAATCTGTCTTATTAATTACATGTCTAAATTTAGTTCTCGAGCTTGTTTTAAGTCAGTGATTAATAAAAAAAGAGAAGTGTTAACTGAGATGTTACATTGCATAGATATGTAATTTCCCCAAACTCATTTCTCACAGTCTTTTGTTTCTCCTGGTTGTATAAAGAAGCTTCACTGTTATCCTTACAGCTTGAAAATATTTTAAAGGAAAGCAAAAACTACAGTGAGCTTCCAAACTGAGAATGTTCCATTCATTTGAAAAAGATTTTCAGGTGCCATATTTTGCAGTGATAATCCACCTCATTATCATGCTATATATCACTTCATCTTGTAAGAACCTACTTCCAGAAGATGTTGAAGACTTTTTGTCCTTGGGATATCAACGGGACATAGCATATGCAAGACAGTTTCTCAAATGTATCTTAAGCATGAAAAGATGTACCTAGGTATTTCAACAGAAGTTTGATTCTTTACTTCAGGTTTTAAGATTTTGGCTTGATTGCTGCTCTGAAAAATCAAAAGGGTGCCTAAATTGTATGTGCAATTCATACTGGAGTGCATCCTAATACACCAGGGCACTGGACCACTGCCCATGAAATTTATTGTTATTCAACTTGATTTTTTTTAAAAAAAGCTAACACCGGAGTACTATGTTTCCAAAGAAACTTTTGAGGAAAAAATGGCAAGAAATTACACTGGGCAGCACACTGGGAAAAAAAAGAGTCAAGGAAAGGGCTTCATATACTGATCTTTGAAATGCGTAAGCCAGTAATACATTTCAAAGCTGCTGAACTTAACCTGGGTGGAAGGCAGTCTCATTCTTAGAAAGGTATTGCCATCTACCTGTGGGATTGATAACACTGATTGATTTCTAGTACCTTAATATCACAATTACTTAAAGAGTTAGCTTACTATTCACTGTCAGAATGAAAGCAGCAGTTCTAGAGAAGCCTAACACTGCCTCATCTGGCACCAATACTGAGCCTTCTGGGGCTGACTCTGCAAGGACTGGTTGCACCTCTCTCCTCCAAGTAATTTCAAACCCGAGCCTATTCATACAGTAATATTAGTCTTGTACTAATGGGAAAACCCTAAGGAGCAGACATAGTTTTATGACTGACTTTGTTTCTAAAAAGCCCTTAACACTATTTCCCTCCATAGACATGCTGTAAGTGCCCAGCAGTATTTACTTCTTTCAGAGATAACCTAAAAGGAGCAGATTGAGTCCTTCTGAGACTGTTCTCACCAAGCTTTCCCTGGATGCTGATGGGGAACCATTCTTATTTCTCTTTCTGTTAGCAATCTGAGATATGAGTGTGTGTGAGAGAGAGAGAGAGCGTGCTTTGTTGCTTTTAGCCACAGCTCAGAAAACACATCTACCTCCATCTTAATATATTTAATTTAAAGTTTGTGAAAAAATCAGATCTAATGAATTATCTCTGGGAAATATGAACAATTTGAGTAGCATTTTAAGCTTCCTCTGCACAGCTGATCATACATTTTCCATTGTCTGAGCTGTACCAAAAGATTAAATATTCATGTTCTTTTATTTTTTAAATCACGTTGGTAAAGGTTCAAAGGCATCAACACTAAATTAATTGTGTGTGTGAGCAAGTGTGTTTGTGTGCTTGCATGTGTATGGTTTATCTAGTATTATCCATGCTGTGAAAACCTGATCCCACATAAATACTGAAAAATGTTGCAAAAAGCTAATGGGTTGGATTATAAATAATAGTTTTAATATCCTTTACTTAAACAGATACACTCTGGTCAGTTCAGTACAAAGCAGAAATTTTCTGGACTGACTTGTTTTAGGCAAAATCCTTGTAATTTTTCCATGTTATACAGAATTTAATGTATTTCCAGCCCAAAAAACAATATCCATGAACAGAATTCAGTAATATTTCTTTCATAAGCTTATGAAATTCTAAATGGTAGGGGGAAAAAAACCCAAACCAACAAAATCAAACTCTAGATTCCTGTCTCTTGGTGCCAATCAATGCAACATAGGGAGGAAAAACACCCAGATCACCCAGTCCTCAAAAGCAACACTCCAAAGACATTTTGTTTGGTTGGTTGCTTGTTTTTTGGGGGGAAATGCACTTCCTCTGTTCTTTCTGCATGTACTAGTACCCTCAAAGTATATTTTACAAGAGGACAGTGTGTTGCCATGTATATCCCTGGTATTTAAATAAATAATATCGATTATCATGCATTTTTCACTGAATGTGTGTGCCAAAGACTGCTTGGCACTAATTATATTTGTGGTGAATTACAATAATTTGTTATCTTCAAAATCCAAATCTTTTTAGTTCCAGGATGGATTTCTTCTACCCTAGAATCTAAATAAACATTAACAATTATCATTTAATGTTGGAAATGAACGAAACTGCAAATGCATGAAATGTCTTAAAGCAAAATTGCAATGAAACAAATTAACAACTAGGTTTCTGAACCCTTGTTCATGGGAACAACCTGGAGTTGCACCAGATTTTAAGAACAGACTTGGTAAACAGAACATGACATATCCTTTTTTTGTATTTTTCAGTGCTATGAGGGACAAAAAGGAGATTTCTGCACTAGACAGAGTAGTAGTTAAATGTCAGGCATTGTAGCTACAGGCAGAGAGCATACAAAAGCAACTTAAGTAAGCAAGCCAGAGAAGATAGACAAAGCATGAAACATGTCATAGAAATCACCCCCGTCTTCTTTGCAAGAGTGACAAAAAAATTACCAACAAAAAGTGCGTTAACAACAAAACCAGTTGCTGTTTTATTCATTTTATATAAATAAACAGTCTCTTGTAAAATAGAAGGAATCTTTAAGGGAAATATAAGACAGTCCTAACATATCTTTAAAAAACTGGACCAAAAGTACGATTGGGGAAGATTACTTTCAGTAGTGAAACTCCAAGAAGAAAGATGTTTTCAAATATATCATGAAAAAATATCAAAAAATTCCCTGGGGTTTTTTGTTTGCTTGGGGTTTTGTTTTGGTTGTTTTGTTTTTTTTTTAAGGATAGAGCCTTGTATATTGTTATATCAATAGTAATAGATTTACTGAATAAGGGGTGCTTCCCTGTTAACCTGATTTATCAGGTCTCCACCTATTGATAAAGAAGTCACAAGGAGTTACTGCTGCTATGGTGAAAAACAGGAAAAATAGTTTGGACAAGATGACTGAGCACACTAAAATATAACCTTTTTTTTTTTTTTTCCTGACAGGAATGAAATATAGCCTACACAGATTTGTGAGGAGGCATGGTGCTGTGCCTCTCCACAGGGAGACATTAAATTCTGTAAGTATATTGAAAAATACAGAAGATTTCTTCACTCTTTCAGATCCCCAGGAAATTAATTGGCCAATTTCCAATCACTTTTTCATATATTTAAAACTATGTTGCAATGAGCTGTTGTTTTGGCACACTGACTTAGCTCATGAGCACTGATCGAGGATCAGATGACATAGTTAATTTAGCTGCTTTCTGAGAATCACCTGTTTTGCAAATGTTGTAATACAGTATAAGAGATAATTACTGACTCTTGGGTACACTCATAAGTAGTGTACAAATTCAGATTCAGATCTTTGTTTTGTACCTGATTCAGATCAGAGACTTAAAAAAAGAATTTTCCTTCTGGGCTATTAAGTGCCTATAATTTCCTTTTATTTGACATGTTAAAATGTAATTGACATTTTAACATTTATATATAAATGAAAACATGGGTGTACCCTGAAATGAAATTATGTGGTATTGTCCTTAGAATATTGAGTTATTTTGTTTGCTCAATGAATCCTAAAGAGCTAATGTTTTCTGTCCACAATGAAATAAGATTTCAGATTAAACATTTAATTCATAGATAAAAAAGAGATGAGTACTTGACATGTTATTTCCATGAAATTTGTCTATGTACTTAATATGCGAATAAGCAGAAACAACTACTGAGATTAAAACCACAGGTTTTTCAGAACAAGTTAATGTTTACTGATGATCCTAAGTAAAGCCCAGTTCAGTATACAGAATCATTTTCATTGTTCTCAGAAGACTTTTGGATCACTTCCACTCGCAGAATTGCTTTATACAATTTTTTAAAAATCAAAAAGCAGTATGAGGGTGAGCAGGGCTTTGAAATATCAGCTGATCTTTTAGATTTTCCAAAACAAACTCTCTGAAACTTCTTAGGAAGGATGAGGCAAGATCCAAGGAATTGTACTGATTAGCAATTAATAAGCTGGAGCTATTAATTTCCAACAATTACATTTTCAGAATCATTTGTAACATAAATCATGCCTGACTAATCTAGTGGTCTTCTATGATGGGGTAACTGCAACAGTGGACAAGGGAAGAGCCATGGAAGTCATCAATCTGAACTTTGTAAAGCCTTTGATACAGTCCATCCAATATTCCTGCCACTAGATTGGAGAGATATGGGTTTGATGGATGAACTGTTAGATGGATAAGGAACTGGCTGGATGGCTGCCTCTAAAGACTTATAGTCAATGGCTCAATGTCCTGTAGGAAATCAGTAACAAGTGATGTCCCACAAGGGTCCATACTGGGAGGAATACTTTTTAATATCTTCATCAATGACATAGACTAGGATTGAGTACACCTTCAGTGAATTTGCAGATGACATCAAACTGTGTGGAGCAGCTAATTCACTAGAGGGAAGGGATTGCCATCCAGAGGGACCCTTTACAGGCCTGAGAAATGGACCTGTGTATCCTTCATGAGGTTCAACAAGGCCATGTGCAAGGTCTTGCACCTGGGTGGGGGAAAACCCGTATCAATATAGACTAGGAGATGAATAGATTGAGAGCAGTCCTGTATTGAACTGGGGATACTTGTGGGTGAAAACTGGACATGAACTGGCTATGTGCGCTTGCAGCCCAGAAAGCCAGCCCTATCCCAGCCTGCATCAAAAGAAGCCTGGCTAGTAGGTCAAGGGAGTTGATTCTCCCCCTCTACTCCAACCTGGTGACACCCCACCTGGAAAACTGCATCCAGCTCTGGAGTCCTCAGCAGAGGAAAGAGATAGACCTGTTGGAGTGGGTCAGTGGAGAGCCACAAAAATGTTCAGAGGAATGAAACATCTCTCCTATGAGGAAGGGCTGAGAGAGTTGGGGTTGTTCAACATGGAGAAGACAAGGCTCCAGTGAGACCTTATTGTGGCCTTCCCATATATAAAAGGAGCTTATAACAAAGATGAATACTTTTTACCAGTGGCTGTAGTGACAGCAGAAGGAGTAATGTTCATAAACTAAAAGAGGGCAGACTTAGATTGGATATAAGTAAGACATTTTTTATGAGGGTGGTGACACACAGAAGCAGGTTTCCCAGAGAAGTTGTAGTTGTCCCATCCCTGGAAACATTCAAGGTCAAGTTGTATGAGTCTTTGAGCAACCTGATCTAGCAAAAGATGTCCCTGCTGGTGGCAGAGGTGTTGGACTATGTGACCTTTAAAGATCCTTTCCAACCCAAACCATTCTATAATTCTGTATTTAGAGCTGTATTTTGACCTCTTGCGAGTGTAGTACACATATTGCACCTACAGACTGTTGAATACCAGCAATCCTAGCTTGTAGGCCAAGCTGGTTACACTCTATTGCTCAAAGAGCACAGCTTTCTCAATTGTATAGCAGGGCTTTTCTTAAAGCTGTTGGTATTCAGCAAGATCAGTTCATGCTGGCTAATGCACGGGTTGATAAGACGCCTTCATGTTAATCTGGTACTGACACTGTCTTTCTGAATTTCAATAGCCTTCTTTCCATTTTGTGTCTTAAAGAAGAAAGTGCAAGTAAATTGCATCAAGGAGTAGATGAAGGAATGAAAGTAGACAGGCTAGTATAATCTTGTTACTTTATGGACAACACTAAAATCACAAAACAGAGCCTGAACCACTTTAATAAGTCATTTTTGATTGTATCCAGAGGAAGCCAAGCAGCAATCAACCACTGTGGCAGTCTTCAGTTTCAAATTTTCTTTATTACTGTACTTAGAATTTTACAGTAACAGCCAAAATTTGACAAAACCTATGGAAGCACTACCATACCAGCTGTTTCTATGGGAAAGAAACTTCAGGCTTCAGACTAATCATCATGATTTGGTTTTCTATTTCCATCATTTACCATTTTTCCAGAAACATGTACTAGAAAGGTATCCAAAGTAATACTTATTGAATGGTGTTTGTAGATTGAAAAGAGGGAAAATGGAGGAATTTATTTATTGCACCATAGTTCTACACAATGCATGGAAAGTCATATAAACCCTACTGAACATCTTGTGAAGGGCTGCTGTCCCAAAACGTGGATGTCAACTAAAGTTACTGAAGGGAGTTTTGGCAAACAGAAGTGCAGTGTCATGCCAGAAACCTCTTTCCCTAGACTTTGCATAGGCCAGTGTTGTCTGTTCCTAGGACCACAGGCCACTTGGTGCTTGCTCACTCCAAGAAACATATTATCTGAAACAGAGAAGGCTGAAGCATGAACAATTCTATTTACTACCTCTACACCAATCTTCTAGAACAGAGCAGACTTTCCAATGTTGGAAGGCAACTTAGAACTTATAAATAATTGCAGCTAGCTGAGCAATTTATATAATTAATTTATCTACTTACTTCTGAAAGAATACGATTTTCTCCTACTTATTGGAATTTAATTATAAAAGATATTTTTACTATATTTGTTATTTCATTGTAGATTTTGAACATGATATTTAAAACACAGTATTCAGTTTCAAACCACTCTGTTAAAAAATGATCCTTAAGACCATAAGGACATTAGATATTCAAACTGTTCAAGTCTTGTGAAGAAAGAATGACTAAATAATGTGGTTTGCTAAAAAGTAGGTAGATGCATAAACAGAAATTATTCTTTAATTTTTTTTTTTTTCTATTTTCAGGTTTGTCATTCCAAATTTTCACTGTAATCACAATGTCTATGAATAACCCTATTAACAAACTATTGAAAATCTTACAAAGCTACAGAGCTCCATGAGTAAAGTCTTAAAAGACATGTAAAGTTGGTAATTGCAGTCCTATAGAAGTCAGTGTCAAATTTCCACTGTCTTCAATGGGGCTATACCTTTACCACATAGAGTACAATATTTGCAAAAATGGGAAATAGAGACAGCTGCACATTTTGCATTGCTATTGATTCCTGACCAATTGGTACTTTTACTAGGAGGAGATCTTGCAGTAGTCATTGTGGCACTGAATCTTTTACATAGTGAAGAATGTTGACGAGAGGTACCAGGTAAACAACATCAGAAAAAAAAAATATAAACTGCTACAGGTTTTCCTTTCTAGGTCCCACAGGCTTTGCCAAGGCTGATGGAAAAAAAAAAAAAAAAAAAAAAAAAAAAAAGGCTCCTGTAAGATTTATTGACCAGGTACAGAGCTTAAATGTAATGTGTCAGAGTGCTGTGAAGTAATTCTGTGTGCATGCCTGGTTGTAGTTGTGAAGGATGCAGTCAGACTCTTGTCTGGCTCACTTAATTGCCTCTGTGTCAAGAGTCTGAGGGATTTGGGATTCTTACTACCCCAAATGTTATCTCATTCCATGTAAATTATAACCTTTCTGGTGCAAGCCATCAAGCATGCAAGCTTAATATTCATTTTCCAGGAGTATCAGTATAACTGTTTATCCAGCTCTAGAAATCATTCAGAACAGATTCTAATGGTAAGGATTTAGAGTAGGGAGAAAATGTTTTTTTAGCTTCTTGGGAAACGAGTCTATTTTGGTTCCAGGATGAATATTAATACAATAATTTCTTTACTGTGCTTCCTAGTTAAAATAGCAGATTGTTAGAAGATTAAAAAGGATTTAGCATAATGCATGGCTTCTAGCTGTCTAAATGTAATGCCAGGAACTGAATCATAGGGTTGTGCAATGTAAGTCTTGTGTGTTAGCGAAAAAGTGAGATTAGTTTAAATACAGTGGTTCAGACTGAGGACATACCTATTTTATGTAACATTCATGTACATTGCAAGCAGTAGTAAAGAGGCATATTTGTCACAAACATACTTTATTATTAGCGACCTAACTGAGGTATACATGAAATCATATTAGGTTTTGTTCAAATCAGTGTTTTCCCATGTTTCAAAAGTATTTTTTAAATGTCTTAGTCAGAGGTCCTTTCTGTATTAGAAAAGTTATGTACTTTGGACTGGAGTAGAGGAATGTTGATGAAATGATAAATTAGAATGCATGACTTTGCAGACAGTATAGACCAAGAAGAGTTTGTTTTGACACAAAACTTATAAGAATACAGCCATACTAGGTCATGCCAAAGATTTATATTGTCCAGTATTTCATTTAAGGGAAAAAAAAAAAAAAAGATTGTGGATACATTCATTGTAATCATTTATTGATACTTCCCCAGAAAAATTCTTCTAGAAATCTGCAGTTTTAGCATTTTCTGAATTATAGACCACATCTTTGTGTTTAACTATATTTTATGGAATTTTCTTACAGGAATATTTCTAATCTTTTATAAATCTATGTTTTGGCATTTACAATAGCCTGTGGAAAAGACTTCCATAATTTTATCATGCATTGCACTTCCTTATGTTTATTTTAAATGTGCTATTTAATAATATTAAATCTAATTTACATTCACAGAAGTTTATGATAAGTATCAAAGTCATTTAATCAAAATTACTTCATAGTTAAGACCAATGGATAGCACTTGCAGGATTTTTTTTCTTTTTTTCTTTTTTTTTTTTTCAGTAACATATCCTTTATAGTAAGTGACATTTTCTGACAAGATAGAATAGTGCTCTGTTTTGTTTAAAATTTTTATCCACATGGCTGTCATTTTTGAACATTTCATCAAAACTCTTAGAAAAGTAAGGGGGTGCGTGTAGAGTTAGGGTTTTAAAAGTCTCAAAAGAGCCAGAATTAAATATTTTTCCCCCAAATAAAATGTCAATCAATTTTAATAGTAACACTTTCTAAATCCTACTTGTAAGATATTTTGATATCACCATTGGCATTGGAAACACCTGTTCAGAGCAAGAGAAGGCATCACGACCTCACTGAGACAATAAAGTATTTGAAGAATGCACAAACAGGAATATGCTCAGATGGTTGGAATGTAAGAATTAGATGGATTTCGAAGATTATTTCTCAACAGATATCTCCACTATCAAGCATTATTTAAAATTTAAGAACCCATCGAAGGCCCTTCAACTGGAGTTCATCCAGGGAGATTCAGAGGAAGACAGTACATAAAATACAAGGAAAAGTGGAAGAATGGGGTGGAACATATGAGGCTTTCAGGAAAAGCAGGATGTGGGAGGCTATCACACTTCCCCAGGCAAAGCTATACATCTGGCTACCCAACCGAAGTGTCTGTTTTTTGAACACATGCAGCATGGGGGAAAAAAAAGGAGAAATTACAAGTCCTTGTGCACTCACATAATCTCATTGGGATCATAGAGACATAGGTGCATATTGTTGGTATGGGCTTTTGGGAAAGGAAGACCAGAAGACAGGATATATATTTGTACTCTATGTAGAGGAGTGCTTGACTATGCAGAGTTTTGCTCTGGGATGGGTAACGGGATAGGAAAAAAACCCGATAGGTTTAAGAATGGAAACCTCCAGAAGACCTTCACAAGAGGAGAAAATAGATAGTCTTCTTTACAGACTGTAAAAGAAGAAGCCTCATGGTTGAAAGCCATGGTGCTCATGGGAAATTTTATCTCAATCTCATCTCTGCAAACCTGACATAATCTGTGATTCTCTGGAGGTCAATAGTAGAATTTCAACCCTGGTCTTCAGGAGAACTGACCAAGGCTTTTTCATGGAAATTCTTTGGCAGACAAAGAACAATTGGGTCCAGTAGAGGTGGTTGATCTTCAAGGCCCATCTCTTCAGGGCACCAAAATGGTCCATCCTGATGTACAGGAAGGCAAGCAAGCGTGTCAGAAGGCCAGCATGGATGAAGAGGGAATTTTAGACTGAAGCAACAGAAATTTTTTTTTTGAATGTAGAGTTAGTAAGACAGCAATAGGGTAATAGGACCCTAACAGGACAATAGAGTGCATCCAAGGCTTCTAGAATGTTCTTCATGGGACAGTAATGAGCTGATGATATTTAATGTCTTTTGTTAAGAGCTGGGATGACTAAATGAAAAGCACCTTCAGTAAGTTTGTGGATGACATCAAAATGGGAGAAATACTTGATATGCTTAAGGAAAAGGTGACAATTCAAAGGGATTTCAGTGTGCTGAAAAAATGGACTAGCTGAGACCTCATAAAATTTAAGAGAAATGGGTGTGGAATAGCCCCCTGAAAAAGGACAGGACTAACTGGTTTGAAAGCAGCTTTGATGGAAAGGTCTTGGAGGTCCTGTTGGCCAGCAAGTTTATTATGAGTCAGCAGTGCTCTCTTGCGGTTATGAAGGCTAACTGCATATTGCGCAGCATTACTAAGAACGTGGCCAGTAAGATGAGAGAAGTGATTATCCTCAGCTACTTTGCACCTGAAACCATGCTTTGAGTGCTACATTGAAATTTAGGTTCTCCAGTTCACAAGCTGGAGCAAGCCCAATGGAAGGTTAACAAGAGGGTTAGAGAATATGCCTTATGAGAAGAGTATGAGAAAATTGGTGTGTTGCCTTTTCTTAATTTTATTGTATTCTGAGGAAGAAAGGTTAATGAAGTCTTACTGCTGCCTTCAACTACCTAATGGGTTGTTATAAAAAAGATGAAGCCACTTCCTCCCAGAAGTACACAGAGAAAATACAAGACTGGATAAGATCATGAGTAATCTGATCAAACATTAAATTTAGCCCTGCTTTGAGTAGGGTCTCAAATAAGACGACCTCCATGGATACATTCCAACCTACTTTATTCTGTCATTTGAAGTTATAGAAAACAAGATGTATTGAACATATCTTAAGTTTCAGTAATTCCTGTTGCAGTAGTAAGGGCAGAAAAGTTAACTTTTAAGAACCAAAAATATTTTGGGAACCTTTTTCTTTATCCATGTTTTTGCTTCTAGACTTTTCCAGCTGTGATTTTATGTCCTAATCTAGAGATTTCAGTTCTCTTAAACATACTATACATAAAATTCTGAGAGTTTAATGTCTCTTTCAAAAAGGAAATTGTGTTCCTTGGAGGGTCAATTCTACCAAATATCACTAAAGTCACATAAAATACATTTATTTTTTGCAAGACAGAGCATTTTAAAGCTTCAGGTCTGTATGCATTGTCTATCTGCACTGGGCACAGCTTACACTTCATAAGGCTATAACACTGTTGTTTCATTTTTTCCTATGCAGTATGTGTGACTGTGTTCTATTCCTTGGTAAAATTCTGTTTTTCCATTCTGCTCTATGAGACATGACTCTGGAACAAATATTAGTTGAAATCTATCATGTAAAGGAGAAAATTATAAAAACAGGCCAGAATAATAACCACTGTAATGTTTTTTATGCTTTCACAGTGCTTCTAGTTTATCTTCCAGTGCAGTTATAGAGAGATGAATATTCGCTCTTTTCAATGTCATACTCTAAAGGTACTGCTCATATGAAAACATACATGAAAAACATACTGAAAAACAGACAGTTAACAGAAAGAGGAGCCACACATAAGAGTATCTCAGAATACCTATTGCCAATTAACCAAAGAACCATTAACAAATTAATCAGTGTTCAGAATATGGGTTAAAATCAATGCTAACCTGAACTTTCTTTATTCCAGTGAACATTAAAAGTGTATTAGTAATGTAGAACTAAGAGCATACAGTAAATATTCTTTGTGCTGACAGCATATTTAATTATGCTAATCAAGACTTAAATCCTCAGGTATGTAATTGCCTAAACACTACTTTTGAGCAAACTTAACATGAGAAAGATAACTATATAGAGATCTTCATATCTTTCAAGTTGTGCAGCTATCTCTGTGTGCTGCTTCTGCACACAACCCTAGAACTTCCAGGTAATAATCGTTCTGCATCTTTGACCTGGAAGAAAAGAGATTTTTTTTCTTCTTTCACATTTCTATGTCCTTGCATTTACATCTCACTTCTCCCCTTTATGTTCACTTTCCCCTGCCTCCTCTTTTTTCCTGGTACCATATTATCTGGCTCTTTTTTTTTTTTTTTTTTTTGAGGGGAGGGAACCACGCAATAGAATATGTTTTATTTCCATTCATCTCCATTTGAGTGAAAGTAAGGGGGGGGAATTAAAAAGTGGTTGACATGTTAACATTCATTTAGTATCCAGGTCATTACTACTAAATGGGTTTTAAAGACACAACCCTAGAGATCTACTTAAGTGTTTAGGAATTAAAATGAAGAAAATATGCAAATAATGCATACTGCTGTCACCAGGAAAAAAAAAATCTAATTTATAATGAATTATACAGTGTCCTCATAAAAATGGAACCATGATTTTACTCTATATTTTCACAAGCCTAACATATGCAAATATTAATATATTTAGATTTTGCCAAAAGGAAATATCTATGATTATATAGCATAAATTTCACCTTGATTCAGGAAACACTTTAATGAGATACCTTTTACATAGCATACAGTGACCATGTTCTAAAATCTAAATAGCATCACTGAACAGTAAAAACGAGCTTGGTACTTAGTAGATGGGAACACAATACTCATTTGGGATTCTGCCAGATGTATCTGTGATCACTTCATTGTGCATTGTTTGGAAAATAAATCTTCTCATAAGACTATCTGAATTTAGTCATTCAGGAATTTGATTTCAGGGCTTTTGTCAGGGCTGTTATAATTATTGGAATGGACCCCATGCCGATAGCTTCATAGACTGGATGTGCTTTAATTTTCATTATACAAAGCTTTGTTAGGATTGTATTGACCCAAAATGTATTTTGCATCCATACCTCCATCATTAGTGAACAGCCCTTAGGTTCTTTCCACTTGTAGTATTCTATAAAACCAAAAACTAAGATGGGTACTTATGATGTGGATAATAAAAATGAAGTGAGAGAGAGCTGATAGAGCAGTATCAAATAGTGAAATGGAGGAAAGGGCCAGGGGTGATGGGGGAAAGGAACATTCAGCTAAACTGAAAAGTGATATAGCTCTTTATAATATATAATTAACCTCTGGAATTCGTTCCTATAGGAGGAGTGGCACAGCCTATTAGTGAGGTTGAGAATGTAGCTGACTTTAAATGAATCGGACATTTATGTGAGCCATGGGATCATCCACAAAATTAACCATAGGTTATTCTTTTCTTTTTGTTATTATTATTATGACAAAGACAGAGCTTCATTGATTCTGAGTATAAACAGTCACCAAAGAATGAGTTAAAAAATGCATTTCTTCTGGGGAAATGTTATTCTTTTTCTTCAATTTTTCTTAGACTTTCTCCTAAAGTATGTGGTAGTGGCCTCTTGCAGAGAGAGGATATTGGAATTTACAGATTTGATGAATTTCTCTGTTTTGATAGCTTTTCTACTTATATGACATAGTTTCCATAAATCACCCAGCAATGACTTATCTGTGCATGACTGTGGTGAACACCGGTCACCTCAGTCACTGTATTTGCAACAGCAGTCATCACATTTAATAGATAAAAAAAGCTCTGCAAAGCTAATAGTTCACATACCGATAATCTGGGGGTATGTTTTGATGTGAGTAGTTCCTTTAGGCTAAAAATCACATAGTGCAGGGTGAAAGGGTAAGTTAGGACTGGAAATGACTGTGCCAATTACTTTATGAATAGATTCCTGGTATGAGAGAATGAAAGATTGAGTGGCTTCCTGCAACAAATAGGAAACGAATTTGAATAATAACCTACAAGTGGAATGGAATTCTGACAGGTGCTTGTTTTGTTAGAGTCTGCCTTCTCTAGATGATTTTATACAGCATAGTAGTTAACAGGAAAAGAAAAGACATAAAATTTAAGCATACAGATTTAAGTGCTGCCACTGGAATTTTTTTTTATCAGCCTGGAAGTGAGGGAAGAGAGATTTAAGCTGAGTAAGAATTTGAAGTGTTGTCTTCCGGCCGCCAGGCCCTAGCCAGCAACATCGAAGGCTGAAATTTAGAACAAAAGTGTGCCAGAATTTCATTATAAGATCAAATCTCATTTAATGAACATAGAAATGATTCAGCTAACTCCTGCTCTTAGTTGGCCCTTAGTTACCAGACATCTCCCTAGCACACTTGCAGCACATACGGTGCCTATCCAGCCCACTGAATCACTGTAAGCAGACCACAGGGCAAGTGAAAGTACTGTGGTGTGGAACAGTGAGGGGGTTCTATTCCCACTATCAGGCTATATTCTCAAACAAGCTTCCAGACAGTTCTCCACAGCTTCTGCCCACTATTTGACATTATGAAATGGTCCTCTCCCTCCTGCCCCTTCCTACTACTACTGTCTCCAACATTTGATCCACTGAAGATGAAGGAAATATGAGATATATAAGGAAATATGAGATGCTATCCTAATTATTATATAAGTGTATTCTACCTTTTGAGAAAAATTCTTAATTTCTGTAGACATCCTGGTTATTAGCACCTGCATTCTTCTGACAGGTGGCTCCATGAAACAACTCCTCTTTCAATTTCTACATGAGGTTTATTCTGAAAGACTTTGTCATATGAAATTATGTATTTTCTCTTACTAATCTATTCCAAATTATTACAAATTCTATACTGAAGTCTTGCTTTTCTCATCAATAAAAGAGGGATATCAATACCTCCTTTCTTTAAACACTTTGATAGCTATTGTGCTACATGGGAATAGGACACTGTAATATAATGTGGGGATAATAAACTTGGGGTTTAAAAGGCTCAGCAGTATAATCTATCCATCTCATTCACACTGGTATTTCTCAAGATAAAATACTCTGTAGATGGAGAACAATTAGTACAGGACATCAATCATTACATCTAGCCCTTGATTATGTGCTTACTGTAAGTACTTTAGGGTAATTATGAACAGGAAAAAGCTCTAAAAGAACTTAAAGGTCTAGCTTGAGGTAATGTGCCAGTCAACATTAGCTCTCTGAGAGATTCTTAAAGAACAGCATGTTCATTGTATAGGTATTTTCCTTACATTAATTTAGTTGATATGCAGATTAATTCAACAATAAGAGTAACAATCAGAAAACTTTCTTCTCCTGCAAATCATTATGGTATTGGTTTTTTTAGTCTTCAGAAAGCCTCATAACAACATCCATGAGGTAGTATCACAGTTACTTGGGAAACATACAGGGAACTGACCCCACCATCAGCTCATTAACAAATGACTAACTTGGACTACATTACCTCCTATCTCCTAGATGGATGCTGAGACATTGTTAGAAGTGGAATAGAAATGAGCCAATGCCATTTAGAAACTTCATCACATTTTTTTATTAACAGGAATGTGGTAAAACCTCATGAAACCCTCAAAAGGATTCATAAAAGACTGCTGACTGTGGTCAATAGTCCTGTGACAGCTGCAAGATAACCTGGCTTGGATCTGAGGAAGTAAGACTGAAGCTAACAATCTTTTGTGGGATTAAAACATATCTCTGTCCATACACATGTGCTAAGGATGTTGTCTTCTCCACAAGTGTCTGCTGTCGTCATCCTAGCTCTGCTACATGATCTTCTCAACTGCCACGCTGCAGTGACATCAGTTCCAGTCTGGAAAACTGACATGTACTCAGATGGAGGCTTCTTAATTTCTCGTATCAGAAAAAAAGACAAGGAATAAACTGATCCCCATAAGATAGTATTCCTTATTTTTTAGCAAGGGGGGTCTTGAAGAATGTAAGAATAATGAAGCAGTGGTGATCATGAAGTCTGCATCACTGGAAATATTAAAATCATCTTATAAAAATGTCTCACAGAAATAACATACATATAATCAATTTTGCCTTTGTATGGGTTTGATAACTTCACAGTCACTTCCAACAGCAATTTCTATCATTCTGTGACTGTTGGCAGTTAGGGCCCGGCGGCCAGAAGATATCGCGATGTACGGGAAGCTAGGACCCCTCTCCTGATAGCCTGATAGCCAGCAGCGCTTAGTTATGATGCA